>CAMRHE010000372.1:0-157500 GCA_947044405.1 Leptodactylus fallax | reverse complement strand
ACTATACCTGTATATTATCTACACTATACCTGTATATACTATCTACACTATACCTGTACACTATCTACACTATACCTGTATACTATCTATACTATACCTGTGTATTAGCTACACTATACCTGTATACTATCTATACTATACCTGCATATTATCTACAGTATACCTGTATACTATCTATACTATACCTGTACACTATCTACACTATACCTGTATACTATCTATACTATACCTGCATATTATCTACAGTATACCTGTATACTATCTAGCACTATACCTGTATACTATCTATACTACACCTGTATACTATCTATACTATACCTGTATATTATCTACACTATACCTGTATACTATCTATACTATACCTGTATATTATCTACACTATACCTGTACACTATCTACACTATACCTGTATACTATTTATACTACACCTGTATACTATATATACTATACCTGTATATTATCTACACTATACCTGTATACTATCTATACTACACCTGTATATTATCTACACTATACCTGTATATTATCTACACTATACCTGTATATTATCTACACTACACCTGTATATTATCTACACTATACCTGTATATTATCTACACTATACCTGTATACTATCTACACTATACCTGTATACTATCTATACTATCCCTTTATACTATCTACACCAGGGGTAGGCAACCTTTTTTGCTCGGCGTGTCGATTTTAATTAAGAAATGAAAGATGAGGTCCTCGGACTCTGGACCAGAGTCAGATATCCAGCATAAAGATAGTATAGAGCATTAAGGACAATCCTGTAGGGACTCCATTAGACATAGAAAATTAAGGATTATAATCATATAGACATATAGTCACATACTCAGTGCAGTGAACATACAGTACAGACCAAAAGTTTGGACACACCTTCTCATTCCAAGAGTTTTCTGTATTTTCATGACTATAAAAATTGTAGATTCACACTGAAGGCATCAAAACTATGAATTACCACATGTGGAATTATATACTTAACAAAAAAGTGTGAAACAACTGAAAATATGTCTTATATTCTAGGTTCTTCAAAGTAGCCACCTTTTGCTTTGATTACTGCTTTGCACACTCTTGGCATTCTCTTGATGAGCTTCAAGAGGTAGTCACCTGAAATGGTTTTCACTTCACAGGTGTGCCCTGTCAGGTTTAATAAGTGAGATTTCTTGCCTTATAAATGGGGTTGGGACCATCAGTTGTGTTGTTCAGAAGTCAGGTGGATACACAGCTGATAGTCCTACTGAATGGAGTGTTAGAATTTGTATTATGGCAAGAAAAAAGCAGCTAAGTAAAGAAAAACGAGTGGCCATCATTACTTTAAGAAATGTAGGTCAGTCAGTCCGAAAAATTGGGAAAACTTTGAAAGTGTCTCCAAGTGCAGTGGCCAAAACCATAAAGCGCTACAAAGAAACTGTCTCACATGAGGACCGCCCCAGGAAAGGAAGACCAAGAGTCACCTCTGCTGCGGAGGATAAGTTCATCCGAGTCACCAGCCTCAGAAATGGCAGGTTAACAGCAGCTCAGATTAGAGACCAGGTCAATGCCACACAGAGTTCTAGCAGCAGACACATCTCTACAACAACTGTTAAGAGGAGACTGTGTGCAGCAGGCCTTCATGGTAAAATAGCTGCTAGGAAACCACTGCTAAGGACAGGAAACAAGCACAAGAAGAACACAAGGAATGGACATCAGACCTGCGGAAATCTGTGCTTTGGTCTGAGGAGTCCAAATTTGAGATCTTTGGTTCCAACCACCGTGTCTTTGTGCGACGCAGAAAAGGTGAACGAATGGACTCTACATACCTGGTTCCCACCATGAAGCATGGAGGAGGAGGTGTGATGGTGTGGGGGGGCTTTGCTGGTGACACTGTTAGGGATTTATTCAAAATTGAAGGAATACTGAACCAGCATGGTTACCACAGCATCTTGCAGCGGCATGCTATTCCATCCGGTTTGCGTTTAGTTGGACCATCATTTATTTTTCAACAGGACAATGACCCCAAACACACCTCCAGACTGTGTAAGGGCTATTTGACCAAGAAGGAGAGTGATGGGGTGCTACGCCAGATGACCTGGCCTCCACAGTCACCAGACCTGAACCCAATCCAGATGGTTTGGGGTGAGCTGGACCGCAGAGTGAAGGCAAAAGGGCCAACAAGTGCTAAGCATCTCTGGGAACTCCTTCAAGACTGTTGGAAGACCATTTCAGGTGACTACCTCTTGAAGCTCATCAAGAGAATGCCAAGAGTGTGCAAAGCAGTAATCAAAGCAAAAGGTGGCTACTTTGAAGAACCTAGAATATAAGACATATTTTCAGTTGTTTCACACTTTTTTGTTAAGTATATAATTCCACATGTGTTAATTCATAGTTTTGATGCCTTCAGTGTGAATCTACAATTTTTATAGTCATGAAAATACAGAAAACTCTTGGAATGAGAAGGTGTGTCCAAACTTTTGGTCTGTACTGTAAGTCAAGCCATCCGCTATATACAGATATTCTTCATAGGCAGCATCTGTGTACTATACAAGACAGTGCATAAAAGGTAACAGCATCAATATCCTCATATATGGGGCACAAGAGCATACAACATTATTATAGGAACAAGCATAAACAATTGGATTCCTTAGTCAGGTTGTTGCTACTCACCTCAAGACTCCACTCGGTAGGGGACTGACAAAGTGGTCCGCTGACCAGTAAGGGTTAATAGTGTAATTATGCAGCTATAGGAAAGGGGGGGTCCGCATAAAGAGATAGCGCTGGGGTGGTAACGATGGAAGTGCTTTATATGTGCTTACCGTAGAACACGTGGGACACCAGGCGCCAAGCCCTTCCCCTAGATACTGATGACCGTAGCGCTAGCGCTTTGGAACAGGAGGAAGTACCGCGACTTCTGTGTATGACCTGCGCATGCGTGAAATGACTCACAGGAAGTGGGGCATGGAGGTTGTAGGAGACGCTCCCGGAAGTGGGGCATGTACACATGTGCATAAAATTGTTGGTCCCCTCCCTCGTTTAATGAAAGAAAAACCCACAATGGTCACAGAAATAACTTGAATCTGACAAAACTAATAATATATAAAAATTCTATGAAAATGAACAAATGAAAGTCAGACATTGCTTTCCAACCAGGCTGCAACAGAAATTTTTAAAAAAGAAAACTCCTGAAACAGGCCTGGACAGAAATGAGGGTTCCCTTAATATTTAGTTGCACAACCTTTTGAGGCAATCCCTGCAATCAAACGATTCCTGTAACTGTCAATGAGACTTCTGCACCTCTCAGCAGGGATTTTGGCCACTCCTCATGAGCAAACTGCTCCAGTTGTCTCGGGTGTGAAGGGTGCCTTTTCCAGACGGCATGTTTCAGCTCCTTCCAAAGATGCTCAATAGGATTTAGGTCAGGGCTCATAGAAGGCCACTTCAGAATAGTCCAATGTTTTCCTCTTAGCCATTCTTGGGTGTTTTTAGCTGTGTTTTGGGTCATTATCCTGTTGTAAGACCCATGACCTGCGACTGAGACCAAGCTTTCTGACACAGGGCAGCACATTTCTCTCTAGAATCCCTTGATAGTCTTGAGATTTCATTGTACCCTGCACAGATTAAAGACACCCTGTGCCAGATGCAGCAAAGCAGCCCCAGAACATAACAGAGCCTCCTCCATGTGTCACAGTAGGGACAGTGTTCTTTTCAAGATATGCTTCATTTTTCTGTCTGTGAACATAGAGCTGATGTGCCTTGCCAAAAATTTGGATTTTTGTCTCATCTGTCCATAGGACATTCTCCCAGAAGCTTTGTGGCTTGTCAACATGTAGTTTTATATATTATTACTTCTGTCAGATTCAAGTTATTTCTGTGACCATTGAGGGTTTTCTTTCATTAAATGTACCAACAATTTTGTCTGTATATATATATACCCCCACACCTACATACAGGTATATATATACATATATACAGTATACATAAATACAGGAATATACTGTACATATATATATATATATATATATATATATATACACTCACATAAATGTACATACATACAGCTCGGTAGTCTGTGGTGGTCTGGCTGCTTTGTGCCTGCCTCATGCTTTACACTGCAGCTCTGCTCACTCACCGCAAGAGGTCAGGGCACGGAGAGGTGATTTCTATAATAATGTATATGGGGAATGACCTGCTGACCCCTGTCCTAAGTACCTACAGGGGGCCCATGGCCACCAGAGCATGGAGCCTGGTCTGATGGATGACGTTTTGCAGGCAGCTGGATGTATGTGCCTCACTAGGGGGCGCTATGAGAAGCAGCACCATCAGGGGCAGTTTGGATGTGACTGTGACATGTATCACCAACCTAAACATTGTACAGACCAAGCACCCCCTACATGGAAACAGCGCCCCCTAATGGCAGGATAATGCACCTGGTGACAAAGAGATCAAGATGGCGACAGCTTCAGATTCTGCCAGATGCAGCAAAGCAGCCCCAGAACATAACAGAGCCTCCTCCATGTCTCACAGTAGGGACAGTGTTCTTTTCAAGATATGCTTCATTTTTCCATCTGTGAACATAGAGCTGATGTGCCTTGCCAAAAATTTAGATTTTTGTCTCATCTGTCCATAGGACATTCTCCCAGAAGCTTTGTGGCTTGTCAACATGTAGTTTGGCAAATTCCTTTTGTCATATTCAAGTTATTTCTGTGACCGTTGTGGGGTTTTTCTTTCATTAAACGAGGGAGGGGACCAACAATTTTGACCACGTGTGTGTAATATGCAAAAACGTTAATAGGGCACAAAGTCAAGTGTTGTAATGATGATATTGCGAGGTGCAATTAATGAAGTAACAAAAACTCTGGGAAAAAAAGAGGGGGCATGAACAAATAAGACTAAGATCTATGGTAAATGCAATGCGTGCACTATATATACTACGGTGTAATAAAAAAGTAATAATTGTACAACTAAAAAAAAATAAAAAAATAGAAAAAAAAAATAATAAAAAAAAAAATACTGAAAAAAAAAGTACATACATATAAAAAATATATATACTCTATATGCTGCGACTATTGAAACCCAGAAAAAAAGGATACGAATCTAGAATGTGTCAGTCATGTGGCGTCTGAGGTAGATAGTAGCTAGCGTGCCTGAAAGAAAGATACAAGTAATTATTAAAGTTACGTATGGGTAAGGCATGCTCGTACCTTAGGAAAACAGGGCATACAAAGTAAACACAATGCATGGCTATTGGAAAATGGTGCTGAACTGTAATCCCTATGGGGCAGTATACATATTAATGCGTGAGTTTTAAGCAAATGCCGCTATATCCTATTCCCTGTTTAGTCCATAAGGTTCCAACGTCTGGAGTGTGTGGATCCAGTAAGCCTCACGTTTCTCGAGACTGAGGATACGATTCCCCCCTCTTCGTGGCACTGGGACATGTTCCAAAACTTGGAACCGTAGTTGTGATATGGCATGGTTGTTATGAATAAAATGAGCTGGGACGGGAAGTAATACGTTTTTGCAACGAATGTTGGACTTATGTTGCTTTATGCGGTCCCGCACACATTGGGTGGTCTCTCCAACGTTTGCGAGACCGCATGGGCATTTGATCAAGTCTACTACAAAATTCGTGTGGCAGGTATGGTAGCCTCTGACAGTGAAGCACTGTCCCGTGCGGGGGTGATGGATCTTTTCGCCCTTCAGTACATTCGATCACTGCCCTAGGGGTATTGAGAAATTGTTGGTGTGGTAGCCTAAAATCTGAACCCAAATCTGATTTCACCAAACCGTCTCTAAGGTTTCTTGGGCGTCTATAGCATGGGAGAAAGTGAGTGTTAAATTCAGGAATATTCGGATAAGCTTTCGCCAATAAGGGCCAGTGCTTTCTAATGATTTGGTGGATTTTGTATGAAAAAGGATGGAATGTATGTACAAAGGGTATTTTGGTGTCACCCATGGTTCCCTGGTTCAGGGAATTGTCCAAAAGGTTATCGGGGTAACCCCTTTGTTTGAATTTCTCCCTCATTTCCCCATATCTTTTTTCTTTTAATGTAGGTTGATCAACAATACGGGAAATTCTCATGAACTGGGATTTGGGGAGCGATCTAATAGTAGCTGGGGGGCGGCAACTTCTGAAATGCAATAAGCTGTTCCTATCAGATAGAAGGCTCCCATCCTCATCTTTAGTGATTTGTGTATCCAAGAAGCTGATTGTTCTATGACCACAATGGAGAGTGAATTTGAGTTCAGGCCATACGGTCATCAGTATGTAAGGTCGGGGCTTGGCGCCTGGTGTCCCACGTGTGCTACGGAGAGCACATATAAAGCACTTCCATTGTTACCACCCCAGCGCTATCTCTTTATGCGGACCCCGCTTTCCTATAGCTGCATAACTACACTATTAACCCTTACTGGTTGGCGGACCACTTTGCCAGTCCCCTACCGAGTGGAGTCTTGAGGTGAGTAGCAACAACCTGACTAAGGAATCCAATTGTTTATGCTTGTTCCTATAATAATATTGTATGCTCTTGTGCCCCATATATGAGGATATTGATGCTGTTACCTTTTATGTACTGGTATTGCACTGCATTGTATAGAACAGGGGTCGGCAACCCCCGGCACAAAACCAAGAGTGGCACACGAGGCTTATTTCCCTGGCACGGCAGCGGAGTCCTCACCCAGCAGATTCGATCGGACCAAACACGGCCGAAACGAAACTGCTATTATTATACTGTGGGGTCTCTTCAGACCCCGAGTATAATAAGCGGAGCCCCCGGGGAGATGATCAAACATAAAAAACAATGATACTCACCTTGCTCCCTGCGCTCCGCGGCGGCTCTGTGCGATCTGCAGGACCTTCTGACAGCTGACAGGGCCTCAGGGGTCACGTCTGTGTCTGACGTCATTACGTATAATGGCACGACGTGACCCCAGAGACTCAATCTGCAGTCGCTGACTACAGGCACCGAAGAGAACACAGCAGCTGCGGAGCATGGAATGGTGAGTACATTGTTTTTTTTTATGTTTTTCACCTCTTTTGGTCCTGCACTTATTATACTCGGGGGGTCTGAAGGGGGCGCTATGGGACATAATACCGTGTGCAGGGACTGCTATGGGACCTAATACCGTGTGCAGGGGCCACTATGGGACCTAATACCGTGTGCAGGGGCCGCTATGGGACCTAATACCGTGTGCAGGGGCCGCTATGGGACCTAATACCGTGTGCAGGGGCCGCTATGGGACCTAATACCGTGTGCAGGGGCCGCTATGGGACCTAATACCGTGTGCAGGGACCGCTATGGGACCTAATACCGTGTGCAGGGACCGCTATGGGACCTAATACCGTGTGCAGGGGCCGCTATGGGACCTAATACCGTGTGCAGGGGCCGCTATGGGACCGAATACCGTGTGCAGGGACCACTATGGGACCTAATACCGTGTGCAGGGGCCGCTATGGAACCGAATACCGTGTGCAGGGACCACAATGTGACATAATACCGTGTACAGGGACCGCTATGGGACATAATACCGTGTGCAGGGGCTGCTATGGGACATAATACCGTGTGCAGGAAACGCTTTGTGACATAATACCATGTGCAGGGGCCGCTATGGGACCTAATACCGTGTGCAGGGACCGCTATGGGACCTAATACCGTGTGCAGGGGCTGCTATGGGACCTAATACCGTGTGCAGGGACCGCTATGGGACCTAATACCGTGTGCAGGGACCGCTAGACATAATACCTTGTGCAGGGGCCGCTATGGGACATTATTCTGTATAACGGTGTGTTTTCTGCACTAAGGATGTGTTTTGGCACAGAAAACACAGGCATTTTTTTTTTGTGCAAAAATGCACCATGTGAACGCAGTTTTACATTGAAGTAAAAGTTCCAGTGGCCTAAGACTATAGCTGCATCCAGATACACAGTGTGTTTCCACCATAAGGTGCCGCCATACGCTGCTCCTGGACACTTTTACCACTAATAGGGGGCTGCGCATGGACTTTCATTGCTTCTAATCGGAAAGTACAGGAGCGTCCCAGGAAATAGCAGTAAGCGCATGTGTCCTAAAGCATCTGGTGGCAGCACTTCTGTGTTATGGTTTGTGGTATATGACTTTAGTTTAGGGGTCGTCAGACTTACAATTATTGACCGGCACTCCGAGTACCTCATCTTTGATTTTTTAATTAAAATCGGCACGCCGAACAAAAAAGGTTACCTACCCCTGGTCTAGAATTACACAGATGCTGCCTATTAAGAATATCTGTATATACCGGATGGCTTGACCTATGTTCAATGCACTGAGTATGTGACTATATGTCTATATGATTATAATCCTTAATTTTCTATGTCTAATGGAGTCCCTACAGGATTGTCCTTTATGCTCTATACTATCTTTATGCTGGATATCTGACTCTGGTCCAGAGGATTCCCTTTTAGGTGACTTTGTATACTGAATTATCTGTACCTATTGCTGTATATGCCACTACTGTATATATATATGCATGGTAAAGACTGTTGAGATTTTTTTGTACTGATTACCACATGTTGTATGTTGTAGAGTCTGAAGAAGGTGGCCATATTGTGGCCAAAAACGTTTACACATCTCTACTTTATACATTGTTCAGAAATCTCTGTTAACATATGCCTGAGTTTTCTGAGCATAAACGCATCCTTAATACAGAAAACACACTGTTATACAGAATAATGTCCCATAGCGGCCCCCGGAACACAATATTATATCCCATAGTGGCCCCTGCACACCGTATTATGTCCCATAGTGGCCCCTGCACACCGTATTATGTCCCATAGTGGACTCTGCACACAGTATTATGTCCCATAGTGGCCCCTGCACACGGTATTATATCCCATAGCAGCCCCTGCACAAGGTATTATGTCCCATAGCGGCCCCTGCACACGGTATTATATCCCATAGTGGCCCCTGCACACATTATGTCCCATAGCAGCCCCTGCACACCATATTATGTCCCATAGCAGCCTCTGCACATGTTTATGTCCCATAGTGGCCCCTGCGCATGGTATTATGTCCCATAGCGGCCCCTGCACACCAAATTATTTCCCATAGCAGCCCCGGCACATGTTTATGTCTCATAGCGGCCTCTGCACACAGTATTATATCCCATAGTGGACCCTGCACACGGTATTATATCCCATAGTGGCCCCTGCACACAGTATTATATCACATAGATGCCCCTGCACACCATATTATGTCGCATAGCAGCCCCTGCACACCATATTATGTCGCATAGCAGCCCCTGCACATATTTATGTCTCATAGCGGCCTCTGCACACGGTATTATATCCCATAGCGGCCTCTACGCACGGTATTATATCCCATAGCGTCCTCTGCACACGGTATTATGTCCCATAGCGGCCCCTGCACACGGTATTATATCCCATAGCGGCCTCTACGCACGGTATTATATCCCATAGTGTCCTCTGCACACGGTATTATTTCCCATAGCGGCCCCTGCACACGGTATTATGTCCCATAGCGGCTTCTGCACACGGTATTATATCCCATAGGTGAGTAACATTGTTTTTTTTATGTTTCATCACTTCTCCTGAGCCTCCGCTTATTATACTCGGGGGTCTGAAGAGACCTCACATTATCATAACAGCAGTTTCGTTTCGGCCATGTTTGGTCTGATCGAAACTGCTGGGTGAGGACTCCACTGCCGTACCAGGGAAATAAGCGCGTGCCGCTCTTGGCATGCGTGCCGGGGGTTTCCGACCCCTGATCTACACTATACCTGTATACTATCTATACTGTGCCTCTAATAACTGATAATGAGCAAGTGACATTCTTCTATACATTATGTGACCCCAAGGTCAGCAGACATATGTAAACCTTACTATATACGTGATCCCAGCCTAATGCTCCATGTACATGGCTGTGTGCGGTGGACGGGTCAGTAAAAGTGGAATGGACGACTCTGCCATTAGTCTCCGGGTGTCATCTGTGATTTTCACTGACCTATACAGTGGGTATGGAAAGTATTCAGACCCCTTTAAATTTTTCACTCTTTGTTTCATTGCAGACATTTGCTAAAAGCAAAAAAAGTTCATTTTATTTCTCATTAATGTACACTCCGCTCCCCATCTTGTCAGAAAAAACAGAAATGTAGATATTTTTGCAAATTTATTAAAAAAGAAAAACTGAAATCTCCCATGGCCATAAGTATTCCGAGCCTTTGCTGTGACCCTCATATATAACTCACTGCTGTCCATTTCCTTCTGATCCTCCTTGAGATGGTTCTGCTCCTTCATTGGTGTCCAGCTGTGTGTAATTAAACTGATTGGACTTGATTAGGAAAGGCGCCCACCTGTCTATATAAGACCTCACAGCGCACAGTGCATGTCAGAGCAAATGAGAATCAGGAGGTCAAAGGAACTGCCCAAGGAGCTCAGAGACAGAATTGTGGCAAGGCACAGATCTGGCCAAGGTTACAAAAGAATTTCTGCAGCACTCAAGGTTCCTAAGAGCACAGCGGCCTCCATAATCCTTACATGGAAGAAGTTTGGGACGACCAGAACTCTTCCTAGACCTGGCCGTCCAGCCAAACTGAGCAATCGTGGGAGAAGAGCCTTGGTGAGAGAGGTAAAGAAGAAGCCAAAGATCACTGTGGCTGAGCTCCAGAGATGCAGTAGGGAGATGGGAGAAAGTTCCACAAAGTCACCTATCACTGCAGCCTCCACCAGTCGGGGCTTTATGGCAGAGGGGCCCGAAGGAAGCCTCTCCTCAGTGCAAGACATATGAAAGCCAAAAAACACATGAAGGACTCCCAGACTATGAGAAATAAGATTCTCTGGTCTGATGAGACGAAGATTGAACTTTTTGGCGTTAATTCTAAGCGGTATGTGTGGAGAAAACCAGGCCCTGCTCATCACCTGCCCAATACAATCCCAACAGTGAGACATGGCGGTGGCAGCATCATGCTATGGGGACAGGACGACTGGGTGCAATTGAAGGAAAGATGAATGCGGCCAAGTACAGAGATATCCTGGAAGAAAACCTCTCCCAGAGTGCTCTGGACCTCAGACTGGGCCGAAGGTTCCAACAAGACAATGACCCTAAGCACACAGCTAAAATAACAAAGGAACAACTCTGTGACCATTCCTGACTGGCCCAGCCAGAGCCCGGACCTCAACCCAACTGAGCATTTCTGGAGAGACCTGAAAATGGCTCCACCAACGTTCACCATCCAACCTGACGGAACTGGAGAGGATCTGCAAGGAAGAATGGCCGAGGATCCCCAAATCCAGATGTGAGAAACTTGTTGCATCATTCCCAAGAAGACTCCTGGCTGTACTAGCTCAGAAGGAAGCGGCTTCTACTCAATACTGAGCAAAGGCTCCGAATACTTATGGCTATGTGAGATTGCAGGTTTTCTTTTTTAATAAATTTGCAAAAATATCTACATTTATGTTTTTTTTTTCTGTCAAGATGGGGAGCTGAGTGTACATTAATGAGAAATAAAAGGAACTTTTTTGCTTTTAGCAAATGGCTGCAATGAATCAAAGAGTGAAAAATTTAAAGGGGTCTGAATACTTTCCGTACCCACTGTATATTGAAATGCACTGACTGAGCCGCAGATATGGACAGGTATAGGGTCTGCTCCTTTCTATGGCCCAGGCACACATCTGTAAAATCTTTGATCATGGCTGTGTGTATTAGGCCTAATGTCTATGATTTACCAGCAGAGCCTGAGCAGAGTATACAGCGGGCCCTCCTCGCTCCGGGCCCCAGCACTTCTGTAGACATCATGGACTTTCTTGAGCATTGTGATGTGTATGGTCGGCCTCACGTCTCACCTCTGACTGACTGAAGGTGTATACTGGTACAGGTCCATAGCTGACCGCTACCTGGCCCTGGACCCTGAGAGGGGCCCCAAAGGTAAAATAAACCACTATTGGCCACCTCTGGACCCAAGAGCTTAGAGTTACGCCTGTGAGCTGAGGTCTATCTCACGGATCAGACTTGTTTTTCCAGCACATCCCACAGATGATTGATCAGGTTGAGATCTGGAGAATCTGAAGCTGTCGCCATCTTGATCTCTTTGTCAACAGGTGCATTATCCTGCCATTAGGGGGCGCTGTTTCCATGTAGGGGGTGCTTGGTCTGTACAATGTTTAGGTTGGTGATACATGTCACAGTCACATCCACACTGCCCCTGATGGTGCTGCTTCTCATAGCGCCCCCTAGTGAGGCACATACATCCAGCTGCCTGCAAAACGTCATCCATCAGACCAGGCTCCATGCTCTGGTGGCCATGGGCCCCCTGTAGGTACTTAGGACAGGGGTCAGCAGGTCATTCCCCATATACATTATTATAGAAATCACCTCTCCGTGCCCTGACCTCTTGCGGAGAGTGAGCAGAGCTGCAGTGTAAAGCATGAGGCAGGCACAAAGCAGCCAGACCACCACAGACTACCGAGCTGTATGTATGTACATTTATGTGACTGTATATATATATATGTGAGTGTACAGTATATGCCTGTATTTATGTATATACTATATATGAGTATATATACCTGTATGTATGTGTGGGGGTATATATATATATATATACAGTGCCTTGCAAAAGTATTCGGCCCCCTTGAACTTTTCAACCTTTTGCCACATTTCAGGCTTCAAACATAAGGATATAAAATTTTAATTTTTTGGTGAAGAATCAACAACAAGTGGGACACAATTGTGAAGTGGAACGAAATTTATTGGATATTTTAAACTTTTGTAAAAAATAAAAAACTGAAAAGTGGGGCGTGCAATATTATTCGGCCCCCTTAAGTTAATACTTTGTAGCGCCCCCTTTTGCTGCGATTACAGCTACAAGTCGCTTGGGGTATGTCTCTATCAGTTTTGCACATGGAGAGACTGAAATTCTTGCCCATTCTTCCTTGGAAAACAGCTGGAGCTCAGTGAGGTTGGATGGAGAGCGTTTGTGAACAGCAGTTTTCAGCTCTTTCCACAGATTCTCGATTGGATTCAGGTCTGGACTTTGACTTGGCCATTCTAACACCTGGATACGTTTATTTGTGAACCATTCCATTGTAGATTTTGCTTTATGTTTGGGATCATTGTCTTGTTGGAAGATAAATCTCCGTCCCAGTCTCAGGTCTTTTGCAGACTCCAACAGGTTTTCTTCCAGAATGGTCCTGTATTTGGCTCCATCCATCTTCCCATCAATTTTAACCATCTTCCCTGTCCCTGCTGAAGAAAAGCAGGCCCAAACCATGATGCTGCCCCCACCATGTGTGACAGTGGGGATGGTGTGTTCAGGGTGATGAGCTGTGTTGCTTTTACACCAAACATATCGTTTTGCTTTGTGGCCAAAAAGTTGTATTTTGGTTTCATCTGACCAGAGCACCTTCTTCCACATGTTTGGTGTCTCCCAGGTGACTTTTTATGGATATCTTTGAGAAATGGCTTTCTTCTTGCCACTCTTCCATAAAGGCCAGATTTGTGCAGTGTACGACTGATTGTTGTCCTATGGACAGACTCTCCCACCTCAGCTGTAGATCTCTGCAGTTCATCCAGAGTGATCATGGGCCTCTTGGCTGCATCTCTGATCAGTCTTCTCCTTGTTTGAGATGAAAGTTTAGAGGGACAGCCGGGTCTTGGTAGATTTGCAGTGGTCTGATACTCCTTCCATTTCAATATGATCGCTTGCACAGTGCTCCTTGGGATGTTTAAAGTTTGGGAAATCTTTTTGTACCCAAATCCGGCTTTAAACTTCTCCACAACAGTATCACGGACCTGCCTGGTGTGTTCCTTGGTCTTCATGATGCTCTCTGCGCTTTAAACAGAACCCTGAGACTATCACAGAGAAGGTGCATTTATACGGAGACTTGTACACACAGGTGGATTATATTTATCATCATCGGTCATTTAGGACAACATTGGATCATTCAGAGATCCTCACTGAACTTCTGGACTGAGTTTGCTGCACTGAAAGTAAAGGGGCTGAATAATATTGCACGCCCCACTTTTCAGTTTTTTATTTTTTACAAAAGTTTAAAATAACCAATAAATTTCGTTCCACTTCACAATTGTGTCCCACTTGTTGATTCTTCACCAAAAAATTAAAATTTTATATCCTTATGTATGAAGCCTGAAATGTGGCAAAAGGTTGAAAAGTTCAAGGGGGCCGAATACTTCACAAGGCACTGTATATATATCTATATATATATATATATATATATATATAGATATATATACAGAGTGGTCAGGCAGTCAGGTTTGGATACTGACTTTATGAGTATAAACACACGTGGACAGAATTGTTGGTCTCCCTCGTTTAATGAAAGAAAAACCCACAATGGTCACAGAAATAACTTGAATCTGACAAAACTGGAATTTGCCAAACTACATGTTGACAAGTCACAAAGCTTCTGGGAGAATGTCCTATGGACAGGAGAGACAAAAATCCAAATTTTTGGCAAGGCACATCAGCTCTATGTTCACAGACGGAAAAATGAAGCATATCTTGAAAAGAACACTGTCACTACTGTGACACATGGAGGAGGCTCTGTTATGTTCTAGGGCTGCTTTGCTGCATCTGGCACAGGGTGTCTTGAATCTGTGCAGGGTACAATGAAATCTCAAGACTATCAAGGGATTCTAGAGAGAAATGTGCTGCCTAGTGTCAGAAAGCTTGGTCTCAGTCGCAGGTCATGGGTCTTGCAACAGGATAATGACCCAAAACACACAGCTAAAAACACCCAAGAATGGCTAAGAGGAAAACATTGGACTATTCTGAAGTGGCCTTCTATGAGCCCTGACCTAAATCCTATTGAGCATCTTTGGAAGGAGCTGAAACATGCCGTCTGGAAAAGGCACCCTTCACACCCGAGACAACTGGTGCAGTTTGCTCATGAGGAGTGGCCAAAATACCTGCTGAGAGGTGCAGAAGTCTCATTGACAGTTACAGGAATCGTCTGATTGCAGGGATTGCCTCAAAAGGTTGTGCAACTAAATATTAAGTTAAGGGAACCCTCATTTGTGTCCAGGCCTGTTTCATGAGTTTTCTTTTTTTAAAAAAATTCTGTTGCAGCCTGGTTGAAAAGCAATGTCTGACTTTCATTTGTTCATTTTCATAGAATTTTTATATATTATTACTTTTGTCAGATTTAAGTTATTTCTGTGAGCATTGTGGGGTTTTCTTTCATTAAACGAGGGGCACCAACAATTTTGTCCACGTGCTGATGATGCAGGTAAATCCTATAAATATATTGTGGCAGTCCAATAATCCAGATTCCCGGATAATCCGTCATTTTTCAGGTTCTGCTAAGGAGGGGTCTGACAGTATCAGGTAGTGGTGGGGGGCTCGCCACCCTCTGCTGTCCATTTATTGTGGAATAGGGTCAGGACATCCTCTAGTGGAGAAACTGAGCAAGTGCAGCCTTCTATCAGAGACTTTATGAAGCAATCATAGCTTTAACCCCTTCCTGACACAGACTTTTATATATATATATATATATATATATATATAACACTGTGTTCCAAATTATTATGCAAATAATATTTTCTCATATTTTCCAAAATTACCTATATGAATTGCAGTCATTGTAATTTTCCAGTCATCAACTATTCGAGTATAATTGAAAGGTTTTTGAACAAACTGCCTATGATAACAGTATATTTAAAAAAAATATAAACACTCAAAATGCATGTTCTAAATTATTATGCACAGCAGAA
Organism: Leptodactylus fallax; assembly: GCA_947044405.1. NCBI lineage: Eukaryota > Metazoa > Chordata > Amphibia > Anura > Leptodactylidae > Leptodactylus > Leptodactylus fallax. The sequence goes on along the minus strand of CAMRHE010000372.1, from coordinate 141,781 downwards.
TTTGCAACCTTTTCATTTTTATTAAGAACAAAAAAATGGTCATTGTGAAATTATAAGCATTAGCAGGTTGTTACAAACTGAAATCAAACAGTTTTCAAGCCAAAACTTTATTTGAGGTGATGTTACATTTGCACATAGGACCCCTTGTTCGAAAGAAGCTTCTGAACTCTCTCGTCCATTGAATTTGTCAGTTTTTGGATGGTTTCTGCTTCAATTGTTTTGCATGAGGACAGAATCCCCTCCCAGAGCTGTTGCTTAGATGTGAACTGCCTCCCGCCATCATAGACACTCCTTTTGATGATGCTCCAGAGGTTCTCAATGGGGTTGAGGTTAGGGCAGCATGGGGGCCACACCATAAGTTTGTCCCCTTTTATGCCCATAGCAGCCAGAGATGCAGATGTGTTATTTGCAGCATGAGACGGTGCATTATCAGGCATGAAAATGATCTTTCTGCGGAATGCATGGTTCTTCTTCTTGAACCATGGCAGGAAGTGCTGTTTGAGAAACTCCACATACATTATGGAGTTCATCTTTACCCCTTCAGGGATCCTAAAGGGGCCGACAATCTCTCTCCCCATGATTCCAGCCCAAAACATTACTCCGCCTTCTCCTTGTTGGCGCCGTAGCCGTGTTTGCATGGGGTGTCCATCAACAAGCCATCCTCCACTCCATCCATCTGGACCATCGAGCGTTGCACGGCCCTCATCAGTCTTCATGTATGGTTTGGCCCACTGGAGCCGTTTGTGCTTGTGTGCAGTGGATAGAGGAGGTCGACAGGATGGCTTACGCACAGCTGCAAACCTCTGAAGGACCCTGCATCTTGTTGTTCGGGGGACGTTGGAGGCACCAGCAGCTTCAAAAACTAGTCTGCTGCTATGACAAGGCATTTTTGAAGCTGCTCTTTTAACCTGACATAATTGCCTGTTGGAAAGAGTCCTCAATTTTCCCTTATCAGCACGCACACGTGTGTGCTGTGAATCAGCTACATACTTCTTGATTGTGCGATGATCACGATGAAGTGTCTTGGCAATGTTGATTGCAGTCATGCCTTGACCTAAACACTCCACAATTTGTTGCTTCTCAGCAGCCGACACATCCTTTTCCTTTCCCATTTTGGCTGATAATGTAGGCTGCTTAATAATGTGGGACAGCCTTCTTAAGTGGTCTTGCCTTTAATTGGACACACCTGCCAAACTAATTAGCACAGGTGTCTGCAATTGCTTTCAGTGATATAAAGAGCCCTGACACACATCACCATCAATGAGTTTAACTGACAAACCAAAAAATTCTTACCTTATCACTCCTAAACACTTTTTGCATAATAATTTGGAACACAGCGTATATATATATATATTTTTTGTTTTTGATTCTTCCATAATACAGAATTATAAAGCTGTATCGACCCCACTGATCAGAAAAACGTGGGTCACGCAGCGTACAAACCACTCCATTTCACTGTGAGTGCCGGAGATAGCTGAAGTGTCGCTCGACCATCTCCAGCGTCCAGACGGGCACTGCGGCCTCTTCAATGGAGAACAAACACAGCGCCGTACATTGTATAGTGGCTGTGATTGGTATTGCGGCTCAGCCCCATTCACTAGAATGGGACTGAGCGGTGACCAATGAATGTGATGTCATGTGGTCTGGGAAGCGGCGCTGAAGGAGTGCTGGTGATCTAGTGAAAACCCCTTTAATGAGTGTGCCCCATTATTTTTCACAGCTGAGAGTTTGTACCAATTGTATCACGTCTAGATCCTGGACCTAAGACTGATACATTGTAACAAACCCTCAGGACAGAAGAGACATTTGTGCTGCTGATGCGTTTAGCTCACAAGTGATTGTCTACACTGGATACAACTGTAGCAAACCCTCAGCTGTGACAATGTGCTGCAGACCTGATGTGACTACCCCCCCTACATGACTTTCCCTTTCGTGCAATAACGACAGAGATCAGAGGCGGTAATTGATCCTCGTCCACCTCTCCGGTCTCTCCACTAGTGGGCGGCCTTCTTGCCCCGGGGCTGTTTATAGCAGCGTGTCACCCTGTCCTTGTTAATACATCATCTATTGGTCTCCATCAAAGGCAAAAAGTGAAAAGAGACGGGCGCGCTCCTCACCTGAGGCCGCAGGATGCATCAAACTGCTCACCGCCACCGCCACATCAAAGGGTTCCGCCTTTCCGTCTGACGAGTCTCATTATTTGCTGAGGTTAATTCATTTCATGTACAAGAATTTAATCTCAGCCTTTATCCCCCTTAACCCTTATCTACCTGCCTCTGCCCCCCACCTCGAAAAGATCCCCCGGGGGCGGTTAACCTTCCGCATGTCTGAGAATAGAAATATCACTACTCATTCATTCTGTCCTTGCTCTTCTCCATGAGCTGAGCTGCAGTGTAAAGCATGGGGGACAGACATTACCGTCACTGCTGATCACTGCGCCCTCATGGAGCAGACACCATGGAGTCTATACATAGCAGAGAAGTATTGCCCCAAGGTGGGCGCTTATAGAGTCCGCACCTGTACATTGGCAATAAATACTGTATAACGGACCGACCATAAAGGGGATTTATGAAATGAGATATTTGGGATTTTTTTATGTGTCCAAAACAGCGCCCCTCTGCTGCATTGGCTGTGTCTGGTATTGCGCCATTCACTTGAATGATTCTTACCTGCAGTAACCAGGACTGGCCACTACACGGAGTATGGAGCAGTCTGCTTCTGGCTCTGTACGCTCCAGATATCAGCTGATCAGTGGGGGTGCCGGGTGTCAGACCAACACTGATAATATATTGGTGACTTAAAGGGGTTTGTCAAGCTAAAAATATTGATGACCTATGCTAAAGATAGGTCACTAATGTCAGACGTGTGGGGGTCTGATTCCTGTCACCTCCACTGATCAGCTAGAACAGGAAGCAGACAGTGATGTTCTCTGTGTAGTGGCCACACCAGGTACTGCGGATAAGCTCACTTGACTAGGACCTTACCTGCAGTGACTCAGCTCAGCCACTACACACAGAACGCCACTGTCTGCTTCCTGCGCCATTCTCTGCGTATCAGCTGATCAGTGGGGGTGTCAGGTTTCGGCCCCTAATATTTTTAGCCTTTTAAAGTATAGGTTGTCAATAGCTAACTTTGGAAACCCCCTTTAAGGATAAGCCATAAATATATAACCCCCAGTAACCCCTGGGACAACTACCTTCCAGTCGGCCTAAGGATGTATAGAATGTATGTCAGAAGGAATAGCTGTCAAGCGAACTGAGTGTGCATGTGTATTGGGAGATCAGGAGGAATAGCAGTGTCAGTCAACCCAAGTATGCATGTGTGTGAACATGTCAGGGGGTATAGCTGTTAGATGAACCTAGTGTGCATGTGAATGGAGAGGTAGAGAGAAATAGTTGTCAATCAACTGAAGTGTGCATGTGTATGGGCTGATAGGGTGGAATAGCTATCAGTCAAACCAAGTGTGCATGTGTATGGGCTGATAGGGTGGAATAGCTATCAGTCAAACCAAATGTGCATGTGTATGGGCTGATAGGGTGGAATAGCTATCAGTCAAACCAAGTGTGCATGTGTATGGGCTGGTAAGGTGGAATAGCTATCAGTCAAACCAAATGTGCATGTGTATGGGCTGATAGGGTGGAATAGCTATCAGTCAAACCAAGTGTGCATGTGTATGGGCTGATAGGGTGGAATAGCTATCAGTCAAACCAAATGTGCATGTGTATGGGCTGATAGGGTGGAATAGCTATCAGTCAAACCAAATGTGCATGTGTATGGGCTGATAGGGTGGAATAGCTATCAGTCAAACCAAGTGTGCATGTGTATGGGCTGGTAGGGTGGAATAGCTATCAGTCAAACCAAATGTGCATGTGTATGGGGATGTCGGGAGCAATAACTGCCAGTAGAAGCAAATTTGCATGTGTATGACCAGGTCAGAAGGAATATCCGTCAGTCAAACTGAGTGTGCATGTGTATGGGGAGGTCAGGTGGAATAGACGCTTTCGAAGGTCTCATGGTGCAAGTGCCTCTGGGGACGGTGACTCCAGAGGTGCCTATATTCACTGGGCCTGGGAAACCCACTGAATTTGGCACATTGCACAAGCACTTGATCACACCTTAGAAGCACTCACCCTTATGCTTGGTTTATCCAGCATGGGTAATTTTTTATAGATCCGGCGGATAGACCGGGCCAGTACACTGGCACTCTATTCACTTATTTATTCTTTTTTGTCTATCACGTTTTGTCACTTGTTTTGTCACTGTTTTTGTGTGGATGTAGGGGTGCGGAAACCCTTTTGGGTCCTACCCGAAGTCTAGGAGTTGGAGTGTGTGGCCTTCGGGTTCCCTCCTTCTTTGCCCTCCAGTGTCTGTCTCTGCTTTTGTGGAGACGGACAACAGTTGCAGGCTCAGTTGTACTCTTGGGGTGGCAGCCCTTGAGGGGACTGATGCAAGTAGCTGGCTTGGCGGTACTCCTGGTGGTGGCAGCCCATGGAGGAAACCAAGTAAGTCACTGACCCTCCTGTCTAGGCAGTTGGGTTGGTACAGCCCCCCTTACTCTTGTGCCTTTTGGCTTTGAGTTTGGGGACAGTTTTCGGAGGACCCTTTCTCTTTTGAGGGGGGTTTTGCGATAGACAGCATCCTTTGCACGTTTTTTCAGTGGCACCCGTCACTTTTTTGTCGTGCACTGGTGTTTTTCGTTGGCACAGCTTTGAGACCTTCGATAAAAAAAAAAAAAAATCTGTTGGCCAGACAAGCAGTTTGCTAGCAGTTATTCTTCCTATCAAGCCATAAAACTGAAATGAAGCAGCATTATTGTCAGCCCCTGACTAGACTCGGGCCGGTCAGGGTCAGTCCATCCCGTCTCGGGGTGTAACATGTAATCTGGGGCCCCAGAGCAGAGCATTCAGCGGGGCCCTGCGCTACAATGGCTATCAGCAGTGATTGCGCTCAGTCTATGGAAGCTCTGTGGTTATCCTGGCTCTGTCCTGGGGGTCTCTTCCTCAGACCTTTGCTCCTATATGTTACCCCTCCCCTCCAGACTACGACTACATCTTCGTCCTCCTCATTACTACTGATTCTCATGGCCGTGCTTTCTCAGGTGGAGGAGTCGGGTCACATCCCTCCATAGGGCCATGTCCCCATAGGCCGCCTCATCCTCCGTAGCCACCCGGCTAATGATTACAGAAGAGCCGGGATGTGACGCAGCAGAGTGGAATGTGTTGTGTGTAGTTGCTATACAACATGGAGATAGCACAATGTGGTCTCCCAATTATCCTCTCAATATCCAATTATGTTTGTGGCGACTATGTGTCTAATATCCTGGTAATGTCTAGAGCGCGCCGTCTCAGGAAACGCTTGTCTTGTCACAGGCTTAATGCGCTAAATAAGTAGCCACTTTGTAGCCGGCGACAATTACAGGGGATCATCCTCAGAAACATCTTCTCCTGGAGGCGGCCGCTTCCTGTAAGACGGATTAACCAAATACTCTAATTCTGAGGCTTCTCCCTGTCACCACTAGGGGCGCTCTCTTTGTGATGGTCTTCTTGAATGAGCGTGATGATGTGTGCACCAGACCCTACTGTCATTACGGAGGTCACATCCCGTTCCCCTCATGGCCTTGCTGGGGATTGTAGTACTAGTTGATGGCCTACTCTTAGGAACGGTCGTCCATATCAGATCGGTGGAAGTCCTAAGACTCCTGCCAGTGAGCTGACATCAAACCCATGGCACATGGCACAGCAGAAGCTCAGTCCCATTCAAGTGACCGAGACTGAGCTGCAATACCAAGCACAGCCACTATACAATGTATGGCGCTGTGCTTGGTATTCAGTGAAGAGGCCGTAACGCACAACCGAATAGTGAGGCCTCTATATAATATTATATAATATATAATCCCCAAAAAAACCCTTTAAGGTGGTCTGACGGGGATGTCCGGGTTCAGTCCGCTCCTTGAAGACATTGCCAGTGGTTAGGTCCATAAGGCCATTGCGGAGCACGGACATTGTGGCGGGTTTTTACAAAAAGATCCCAGTTGGGATGGCAGCGCTATACTGAATATTTAATAATATAGGCGGAGGTATCACACATGAATAGCTTAGATACACCAGACAGCAGCACATGATGGAGTGCGTGTACTGTATGCGATGCTTATACAACATACCACACGCTTAGATACACTGGATAGTATGGTACATGATAGGATTAGGCAGTATCACACCTCTGGCTTAGATACGCCGGCCCCGTACAGTCACTCATTCCTGATATGTGATGCTGGGACTAAATAGCTAGTAATGTGAGCGATTAACAGAGGGTCACGGCGGGACCGCACGGCGTGTAATGAGTAACGTAGTGCGGTGACACACACCACTACCTCCAGGCCACGGGGCCACGAACAGGGTTTGTTGTGACTGACCCCAAGATCTCCCCCCCCGGGTCCTCACAGGTCAGACCGGCCTGGATATGGAGAGGCCCCTAGAGGAATGTCCTAGGGGGTCACTAAACTACCCAAAAAAGGGCCAGTCAGGAGTCTGAAGATCACATGACACCAAACTGGCCCCAAAGGGGGAGTCACAGGTGAAAAACTGAGCAGACATGGTGGCTCAGCCTTAGAGATATGAAGGTGCCAGGGGTGCAAACAATAAAGCTCCCAATAAACCAGGGGAATATAATGATGTCACAGGACTGGCACCCAGCAGAGGGCGCTACATAGTCACCTCTACTACAAGACACATCACACACATCATACAGATTAGTCTGCCCTACCTATCCAACATCCCCACATGTATTGTTGGTTAGTACGGGACTAGATAATGATGTCATAGTGTGAGTGCAGTGATGTCACCCAGTGTATGTAGCAGGTTAGTATGTGACCAGATAATGATGTCATAGTGTGAGTGCAGTGATGTCACACAGTGTATATAGCAGGTTAGTATGTGACTAGATAATGATGTCATAGTGTGAGTGCAGTGATGTCACCCAGACTATATAGCAGGTTAGTATGTGACCAGATAATGATGTCATAGTGTCAGTGCAGCGATGTCACCCAGACTATATAGCAGGTTAGTATGTGACCAGATAATGATGTCATAGTATCAGTGCAGTGATGTCACCCAGACTATATAGCAGGTTAGTATGTGACCAGATAATGATGTCATAGTGTGAGTGCAGTGATGTCACCCAGTGTATGTAGCAGGTTAGTATGTGACCAGATAATGATGTCATAGTGTGAGTGCAGTGATGTCCCACAGTGTATATAGCAGGTTAGTATGTGACCAGATAATGATGTCATAGTGTGAATGCAGTGATGTCACCAAGTGTATGTAGCAGGTTAGTATTTGACCAGATAATGATGTCATAGTATCAGTGCAGTGATGTCACCAAGTGTATGTAGCAGGATAGTATGTGACTAGATAATGATGTCATAGTGTGAATGCAGTGATGTCACCCAGTGTATGTAGCAGGTTAGTACGTGACTAGATAATGATGTCATAGTATCAGTGCAGCGATGTCACCCAGTGTATGTAGCAGGTTAGTATGTGACTAGATAATGATGTCATAGTGTGAATGCAGTGATGTCACCCAGTGTATATAGCAGGTTAGTATGTGACTAGATAATGATGTCGTAGTATGAGTGCAGTGATGTCACCCAGACTATGTAGCAGGTTAGTATGTGACAAGATGATGATGTATTAGTGCTGGCTGGTAGTACAATACAGTACCGTTGTGTAGATACAGTGACAGCTCCCCAGGCTTAGATACTGCCACTTTGTGGGGTAATTACTTGTCCTGCACAGCTCAGTGCACCTCCCCATGTGACCTGGGATTCCTCCATTAACTTCCAAAGTGTCCTAAATAATGACTGATGATAGTGAGAAGCTGCAGCGGACAGGACAGATTACAGGCCTGATGGCTCTGCCGCACTAATCCGGGTAAATCAGTCATCACTGCTCACTGGGATGGCAAATCTGAGGTTAAATATTACAGAGGGCGCCACTATGTGAAGGGTTGTGTGGGGATGGCCGCATAGACGAGGCCGCTGGTACATGTAGTGCTTTCTTCTCACTCATCCATTTGTAATCTGATGGAGGAGCCGCGTGATGTCACAATGTCACTATTCTGGCCACACAATATCTCTGACACAATAGTTGTCACATGACTATTTCTGGCTAACACAGTCCTGCACTATTATCTCCTACACTACATGGAGAACTCAGTATAGAAAATCTATAGTCATTACTGAGCAGACAGAGCCCTCTACTGTACAATATAGGAACTACAGGAGTATACACTACAACATCTGTAGTGCACGGCTGTATTGTACTGTATACTACCTGTAGTGCACGCCTGGATTATACACTGTATACTACCTGTAGTGCACACCTGGATTATACACTGTATACTACCTGTAGTGCACGCCTGGATTATACACTGTATACTATCTGTAGTGCACGCCTGGATTATATACTGTATACTATCTGTAGTGCACGCCTGGATTATATACTGTATACTACCTGTAGTGCACACCTGGATTATACACTGTATACTACCTGTAGTGCACGCCTGGATTATACACTGTATACTACCTGTAGTGCACGCCTGGATTATACACTGTATACTATCTGTAGTGCACGCCTGGATTATATACTGTATACTATCTGTAGTGCACGCCTGGATTATACACTGTATACTATCTGTAGTGCATGCATGGATTATACACTGTATACTAGCTGTAGTGCACACCTGGATTATATACTGTATACTATCTGTAGTGCATGCATGGATTATATACTGTATACAATCTGTAGTGCACACCTGGATTATATACTGTATACTATCTGTAGTGCACGCCTGGATTATACACTGTATACTACCTGTAGTGCACACCTGGATTATACACTGTATACTATCTGTAGTGCATACCTGGATTAGATACTGTATACTACCTGTAGTGCACGCCTGGATTATACACTGTATACTACCTGTAGTGCACGCATGGATTATACACTGTATACTATCTGTAGTGCACGCCTGGATTATATACTGTATACTATCTGTAGTGCACGCCTGGATTATACACTGTATACTATCTGTAGTGCATGCATGGATTATACACTGTATACTAGCTGTAGTGCACACCTGGATTATATACTGTATACTATCTGTAGTGCACGCCTGGATTATATACTGTATACAATCTGTAGTGCACACCTGGATTATATACTGTATACTATCTGTAGTGCACGCCTGGATTATACACTGTATACTACCTGTAGTGCACGCCTGGATTATACACTGTATACTATCTGTAGTGCACACCTGGATTCCATACTGTATACTACCTGTAGTGCACGCCTGGATTATATACTGTATACTATCTGTAGTGCACACCTGGATTATACACTGTATACTATCTGTAGTGCACACCTGGATTATACACTGTATACTATCTGTAGTGCACACCTGGATTATACACTGTATACTACCTGTAGTGCACGCCTGGATTATATACTGTATACTATCTGTAGTGCACGCCTGGATTATACACTGTATACTACCTGTAGTGCACACCTGGATTATACACTGTATACTATCTGTAGTGCATGCCTGGATTAGATACTGTATACTACCTGTAGTGCACGCCTGGATTATACACTGTATACTATCTGTAGTGCACACCTGGATTATATACTGTATACTATCTGTAGTGCACGCCTGGATTATACACTGTATACTATCTGTAGTGCACGCCTGGATTATACACTGTATACTATCTGTAGTGCACACCTGGATTATATACTGTATACTATCTGTAGTGCACGCCTGGATTCTATACTGTATACTACCTGTAGTGCACGCCTGGATTATACACTGTATACTATCTGTAGTGCACACCTGGATTATATACTGTATACTACCTGTAGTGCACACCTGGATTATATACTGTATACTATCTGTAGTGTACGCCTGGATTATATACTGTATACTACCTGTAGTGCACGCCTGGATTATACACTGTATACTATCTGTAGTGCACACCTGGATTATACACTGTATACTATCTGTAGTGCACACCTGGATTATATACTGTATACTATCTGTAGTGCACGCCTGGATTATACACTGTATACTATCTGTAGTGCACGCCTGGATTATACACTGTATACTATCTGTAGTGAAAGCCTGGATTATATACTGTATACTATCTGTAGTGCACACCTGGATTATATACTGTATACTATCTGTAGTGCACACCTGGATTATATACTGTATACTATCTGTAGTGCACACCTGGATTATATACTGTATACTACCTGTAGTGCACACCTGGATTATACACTGTATACTATCTGTAGTGCACGCCTGGATTATATACTGTATACTATCTGTAATGAACGCCTGGATTATACACTGTATACTATCTGTAGTGCACACCTGGATTATACACTGTATACTATCTGTAGTGCACGACTGGATTATACACTGTATACTATCTGTAGTGCACACCTGGATTATACACTGTATACTATCTGTAGTGCACACCTGGATTATATACTGTATACTATCTGTAGTGCACACCTGGATTATACACTGTATACTATCTGTAGTGCACGCCTGGATTATACACTGTATACTATCTGTAGTGAACGCCTGGATTATATACTGTATACTATCTGTAGTGCATGCCTGGATTATACACTGTATACTATCTGTAGTGCACACCTGGATTATATACTGTATACTATCTGTAGTGCACGCCTGGATTATATACTGTATACTATCTGTAGTGCACACCTGGATTATACACTGTATACTATCTGTAGTGAACGCCTGGATTATATACTGTATACTATCTGTAGTGCACACCTGGATTATACACTGTATACTATCTGTAGTGCACGCCTGGATTATATACTGTATACTATCTGTAGTGCACACCTGGATTATATACTGTATACTATCTGTAGTGCACACCTGGATTATATACTGTATACTATCTGTAGTGCACACCTGGATTATATACTGTATACTATCTGTAGTGCACACCTGGATTATACACTGTATACTATCTGTAGTGCACACCTGGATTATACACTGTATACTATCTGTAGTGCACGCCTGGATTATACACTGTATACTATATGTAGTGCACACCTGGATTATACACTGTATACTATCTGTAGTGCACGCCTGGATTATATACTGTATACTATCTGTAGTGCACACCTGGATTATACACTGTATACTATCTGTAGTGAACGCCTGGATTATATACTGTATACTATCTGTAGTGCACACCTGGATTATACACTGTATACTATCTGTAGTGCACGCCTGTATTATACACTGTATACAATCTGTAGTGCACGCCTGGATTATATACTGTATACTATCTGTAGTGCACACCTGGATTATACACTGTATACTATCTGTAGTGAACGCCTGGATTATATACTGTATACTACCTGTAGTGCACGCCTGGATTATACACTGTATACTACCTGTAGTGCACACCTGGATTATACACTGTATACAATCTGTAGTGCACACCTGGATTATACACTGTATACTATCTGTAGTGCACGCCTGTATTATACACTGTATACTATCTGTAGTGCACACCTGGATTATACACTGTATACTATCTGTAGTGCACGCCTGGATTATATACTGTATACTATCTGTAGTGCACACCTGGATTATATACTGTATACTATCTGTAGTGCACACCTGGATTATATACTGTATACTATCTGTAGTGCACACCTGGATTATATACTGTATACTATCTGTAGTGCACACCTGGATTATACACTGTATACTATCTGTAGTGCACACCTGGATTATATACTGTATACTATCTGTAGTGCACGCCTGGATTATACACTGTATACTATCTGTAGTGCACACCTGGATTATATACTGTATACTATCTGTAGTGCACGCCTGGATTATACACTGTATACTATCTGTAGTGCACGCCTGGATTATACACTGTATACTACCTGTAGTGCACGCCTGGATTATATACTGTATACTATCTGTAGTGCACACCTGGATTATACACTGTATACTATCTGTAGTGAACGCCTGGATTATATACTGTATACTATCTGTAGTGCACACCTGGATTATATACTGTATACTATCTGTAGTGAACGCCTGGATTATACACTGTACGCTATATGTAGTGCACACCTGGATTATACACTGTATACTATCTGTAGTGCACACCTGGATTATACACTGCATACTATCTGTAGTGCACACCTGGATTATACACTGTATACTATCTGTAGTGCACACCTGGATTATATACTGTATACTATCTGTAGTGCACACCTGGATTATATACTGTATACTATCTGTAGTGCACACCTGGATTATATACTGTATACTATCTGTAGTGCACACCTGGATTATACACTGTATACTATCTGTAGTGCACACCTGGATTATACACTGTATACTATCTGTAGTGCACGCCTGGATTATATACTGTATACTACCTGTAGTGCACACCTGGATTATACACTGTATACTACCTGTAGTGCACACCTGGATTATATACTGTATACTATCTGTAGTGCACGCCTGGATTATACACTGTATACTATCTGTAGTGCACACCTGGATTATATACTGTATACTATCTGTAGTGCACGCCTGGATTATACACTGTATACTATCTGTAGTGCATGCATGGATTATATACTGTATACTAGCTGTAGTGCACACCTGGATTATACACTGTATACTATCTGTAGTGCATGCATGGATTATATACTGTATACAATCTGTAGTGCACACCTGGATTATATACTGTATACTATCTGTAGTGCACGCCTGGATTATACACTGTATACTACCTGTAGTGCACACCTGGATTATACACTGTATACTATCTGTAGTGCATACCTGGATTAGATACTGTATACTATCTGTAGTGCACGCCTGGATTATACACTGTATACTATCTGTAGTGCATGCATGGATTATACACTGTATACTATCTGTAGTGCACGCCTGGATTATATACTGTATACTATCTGTAGTGCACGCCTGGATTATACACTGTATACTATCTGTAGTGCATGCATGGATTATACACTGTATACTAGCTGTAGTGCACACCTGGATTATATACTGTATACTATCTGTAGTGCATGCATGGATTATATACTGTATACTATCTGTAGTGCACACCTGGATTATATACTGTATACTATCTGTAGTGCACGCCTGGATTATACACTGTATACTATCTGTAGTGCACGCCTGGATTATACACTGTATACTATCTGTAGTGCACACCTGGATTATATACTGTATACTACCTGTAGTGCACGCCTGGATTATATACTGTATACTATCTGTAGTGCACACCTGGATTATACACTGTATACTATCTGTAGTGCACACCTGGATTATACACTGTATACTATCTGTAGTGCACACCTGGATTATACACTGTATACTATCTGTAGTGCACGCCTGGATTATATACTGTATACTATCTGTAGTGCACGCCTGGATTATACACTGTATACTATCTGTAGTGCACACCTGGATTATACACTGTATACTATCTGTAGTGCACGCCTGGATTATATACTGTATACTACCTGTAGTGCACGCCTGGATTATACACTGTATACTACCTGTAGTGCACGCCTGGATTATATACTGTATACTATCTGTAGTGCACGCCTGGATTATACACTGTATACTATCTGTAGTGCACGCCTGGATTATACACTGTATACTATCTGTAGTGCACACCTGGATTATATACTGTATACTATCTGTAGTGCACGCCTGGATTCCACACTGTATACTACCTGTAGTGCACGCCTGGATTATACACTGTATACTATCTGTAGTGCACACCTGGATTATATACTGTATACTACCTGTAGTGCACCCTGGATTATATACTGTATACTATCTGTAGTGCACGCCTGGATTATATACTGTATACTACCTGTAGTGCACGCCTGGATTATACACTGTATACTATCTGTAGTGCACACCTGGATTATATACTGTATACTATCTGTAGTGCACACCTGGATTATATACTGTATACTATCTGTAGTGCACGCCTGGATTATACACTGTATACTATCTGTAGTGCACGCCTGGATTATACACTGTATACTATCTGTAGTGAAAGCCTGGATTATACACTGTATACTATCTGTAGTGCACACCTGGATTATATACTGTATACTATCTGTAGTGCACACCTGGATTATATACTGTATACTATCTGTAGTGCACACCTGGATTATACACTGTATACTATCTGTAGTGCACACCTGGATTATACACTGTATACTATCTGTAGTGCACGCCTGGATTATATACTGTATACTATCTGTAATGAACGCCTGGATTACACACTGTATACTATCTGTAGTGCACACCTGGATTATACACTGTATACTATCTGTAGTGCACGCCTGGATTATACACTGTATACTATCTGTAGTGCACACCTGGATTATACACTGTATACTATCTGTAGTACACACCTGGATTATATACTGTATACTATCTGTAGTGCACACCTGGATTATACACTGTATACTATCTGTAGTGCACGCCTGGATTATACACTGTATACTATCTGTAGTGAACGCCTGGATTATATACTGTATACTATCTGTAGTGCACGCCTGGATTATACACTGTATACTATCTGTAGTGCACACCTTGATTATATACTGTATACTATCTGTAGTGCACGCCTGGATTATATACTGTATACTATCTGTAGTGCACACCTGGATTATACACTGTATACTATCTGTAGTGAACGCCTGGATTGTATACTGTATACTATCTGTAGTGCACACCTGGATTATACACTGTATACTATCTGTAGTGCACGCCTGGATTATATACTGTATACTATCTGTAGTGCACACCTGGATTATATACTGTATACTATCTGTAGTGCACACCTGGATTATATACTGTATACTATCTGTAGTGCACACCTGGATTATATACTGTATACTATCTGTAGTGCACACCTGGATTATACACTGTATACTATCTGTAGTGCACACCTGGATTATACACTGTATACTATCTGTAGTGCACGCCTGGATTATACACTGTATACTATATGTAGTGCACACCTGGATTATACACTGTATACTATCTGTAGTGCACGCCTGGATTATATACTGTATACTATCTGTAGTGCACACCTGGATTATACACTGTATACTAACTGTAGTGAACGCCTGGATTATATACTGTATACTATCTGTAGTGCACACCTGGATTATACACTGTATACTATCTGTAGTGCACGCCTGTATTATACACTGTATACAATCTGTAGTGCACGCCTGGATTATATACTGTATACTATCTGTAGTGCACACCTGGATTATACACTGTATACTATCTGTAGTGAACGCCTGGATTATATACTGTATACTACCTGTAGTGCACGCCTGGATTATACACTGTATACTACCTGTAGTGCACACCTGGATTATACACTGTAAACAATCTGTAATGCACACCTGGATTATACACTGTATACTATCTGTAGTGCACGCCTGTATTATACACTGTATACTATCTGTAGTGCACACCTGGATTATACACTGTATACTATCTGTAGTGCACGCCTGGATTATATACTGTATACTATCTGTAGTGCACACCTGGATTATATACTGTATACTATCTGTAGTGCACACCTGGATTATATACTGTATACTATCTGTAGTGCACACCTGGATTATATACTGTATACTATCTGTAGTGCACACCTGGATTATACACTGTATACTATCTGTAGTGCACACCTGGATTATATACTGTATACTATCTGTAGTGCACGCCTGGATTATACACTGTATACTATCTGTAGTGCACACCTGGATTATATACTGTATACTATCTGTAGTGCACGCCTGGATTATACACTGTATACTATCTGTAGTGCACGCCGGGATTATACACTGTATACTACCTGTAGTGCACGCCTGGATTATATACTGTATACTATCTGTAGTGCACACCTGGATTATACACTGTATACTATCTGTAGTGAACGCCTGGATTATATACTGTATACTATCTGTAGTGCACACCTGGATTATATACTGTATACTATCTGTAGTGAACGCCTGGATTATACACTGTACGCTATATGTAGTGCACACCTGGATTATACACTGTATACTATCTGTAGTGCACACCTGGATTATACACTGCATACTATCTGTAGTGCACACCTGGATTATACACTGTATACTATCTGTAGTGCACACCTGGATTATATACTGTATACTATCTGTAGTGCACACCTGGATTATACACTGTATACTATCTGTAGTGCACACCTGGATTATATACTGTATACTATCTGTAGTACACGCCTGGATTATATACTGTATACTATCTGTAGTGCACACCTGGATTATATACTGTATACTATCTGTAGTGCACACCTGGATTATATACTGTATACTATCTGTAGTGCACGCATGGATTATACACTGTATACTATCTGTAGTGCACACCTGGATTATATACTGTATACAATCTTTAGTGCACACCTGGATTATACACTGTATACTATCTGTAATGCACACCTGGATTATACACTGTATACTATCTGTAGTGAACGCCTGCATTATACACTGTATACTATCTGTAGTGCATGCCTGGATTATATACTGTATACTATCTGTAGTGCAGGTGCATGGATTATATACTGTATACAATCTGTAGTGCACACCTGGATTATACACTGTATACTATCTGTAGTGCATGCATGGATTATATACTGTATACTATCTGTAGTGCACACCTGGATTATATACTGTATACTATCTGTAGTGCACACTTGGATTATACACTGTATACTATCTGTAGTGCACGCCTGGATTATACACTGTATACTATCTGTAGTGCACATCTGGATTATATACTGTATACTATCTGTAGTGCACACCTGGATTATACACTGTATACTATCTGTAGTTCATGCTTGGATTATACACTGTATACTATCTGTAGTGCACTCCTGGATTATACACTGTATACTATCTGTAGTAAACGCCTGGATTATATACTGTATACTATCTGTAGTGCACACCTGGATTATATACTGTATACTATCTGTAGTGCACACCTGGATTATATACTCTATACTATCTGTAGTGCACACCTGGATTATACACTGTATACTATCTGTAGTGCACACCTGGATTATATACTGTATACTATCTGTAGTGCACGCCTGGATTATACACTGTATACTATCTGTAGTGCACGCCTGGATTATACACTGTATACTATCTGTAGTGCACGCCTGGATTATACACTGTATACTATCTGTAGTGCACGCCTGGATTATACACTGTATACTATCTGTAGTGCACACCTGGATTATATACTCTATACTATCTGTAGTGCACGCCTGGATTATACACTGTATACTATCTGTAGTGCACACCTGGATTATATACTGTATACTATCTGTAGTGCACGCCTGGATTATACACTGTATACTATCTGTAGTGCACGCCTGGATTATACACTGTATACTATCTGTAGTGCACGCCTGGATTATACACTGTATACTATCTGTAGTGCACGCCTGGATTATACACTGTATACTATCTGTAGTGCACACCTGGATTATACACTGTATACTATCTGTAGTGCACACCTGGATTATATACTGTATACTATCTGTAGTGCACGCCTGTATTATACACTGTATACTATCTGTAGTGCACACCTGGATTATATACTGTATACTATCTGTAGTTCATGCTTGGATTATATACTGTATACTATCTGTAGTGCACTCCTGGATTATACACTGTATACTATCTGTAGTAAACGCCTGGATTATATACTGTATACTATCTGTAGTGCACACATGGATTATATACTGTATACTATCTGTAGTGCACACCTGGATTATATACTGTATACTATCTGTAGTGCATGCCTGGATTATACACTGTATACTATCTGTAGTGCACACCTGGATTATATACTGTATACTATCTGTAGTGCACACCTGGATTATACACTGTATACTATCTGTAGTGCACGCCTGGATTATACACTGTATACTATCTGTAGTGCACACCTGGATTATACACTGTATACTATCTGTAGTTCATGCCTGGATTATACACTGTATACTATCTGTAGTGCACGCTTGGATTATACACTGTATACTATCTGTAGTGCACACCTGGATTATACACTGTATATTATCTGTAGTGCACGCCTGGATTATACACTGTATACTATCTGTAGTGCACACCTGGATTATACACTGTATACTATCTGTAGTGAACGCCTGGATTATACACTGTATACTATCTGTAGTGCACGCCTGGATTATATACTGTATACTATCTGTAGTGCACGCCTGGATTATACACTGTATACTATCTGTAGTGCACACCTGGATTATACACTGTATACTATCTGTAGTGCACACCTGGATTATACACTGTATACTATCTGTAGTGCACGCCTGGATTATACACTGTATACTATCTGTAGTGCACACCTGGATTATATACTGTATACAATCTGTAGTGCACACCTGGATTATACACTGTATACTATCTGTAGTGCACACCTGGATTATACACTGTATACTATCTGTAGTGCACGCCTGGATTATACACTGTATACTATCTGTAGTGCACGCCTGGATTATACACTGTATACTATCTGTAGTGCACGCCTGGATTATACACTGTATACTATCTGTAGTGCACACCTGGATTATACACTGTATACTATCTGTAGTGCACGCCTGTATTATACACTGTATACTATCTGTAGTGCACGCATGGATTATATACTGTATACAATCTGTAGTGCACACCTGGATTATACACTGTATACTATCTGTAGTGCACGCCTGGATTATATACTGTATACTATCTGTAGTGCACACCTGGATTATATACTGTATACTATCTGTAGTGCACACCTGGATTATACACTGTATACTATCTGTAGTGCACGCCTGGATTATACACTGTATACTATCTGTAGTGCACATCTGGATTATATACTGTATACTATCTGTAGTGCACACCTGGATTATACACTGTATACTATCTGTAGTTCACGCTTGGATTATACACTGTATACTATCTGTAGTGCACTCCTGGATTATACACTGTATACTATCTGTAGTGCACGCCTGGATTATATACTGTATACTATCTGTAGTGCACACCTGGATTATATACTGTATACTATCTGTAGTGCACACCTGGATTATATACTGTATACTATCTGTAGTGCACACCTGGATTATACACTGTATACTATCTGTAGTGCACACCTGGATTATATACTGTATACTATCTGTAGTGCACGCCTGGATTATACACTGTATACTATCTGTAGTGCACACCTGGATTATATACTGTATACTATCTGTAGTGCACGCCTGGATTATACACTGTATACTATCTGTAGTGCACGCCTGGATTATACACTGTATACTATCTGTAGTGCACGCCTGGATTATACACTGTATACTATCTGTAGTGCACACCTGGATTATATACTGTATACTATCTGTAGTGCACGCCTGGATTATACACTGTATACTATCTGTAGTGCACACCTGGATTATATACTGTATACTATCTGTAGTGCACGCCTGGATTATACACTGTATACTATCTGTAGTGCACGCCTGGATTATACACTGTATACTATCTGTAGTGCACGCCTGGATTATACACTGTATACTATCTGTAGTGCACGCCTGGATTATACACTGTATACTATCTGTAGTGCACACCTGGATTATACACTGTATACTATCTGTAGTGCACACCTGGATTATATACTGTATACTATCTGTAGTGCACGCCTGGATTATACACTGTATACTATCTGTAGTGCACACCTGGATTATATACTGTATACTATCTGTAGTTCACGCTTGGATTATATACTGTATACTATCTGTAGTGCACACCTGGATTATACACTGTATACTATCTGTAGTGGACGCCTGGATTATATACTGTATACTATCTGTAGTGCACACCTGGATTATATACTGTATACTATCTGTAGTGCACACCTGGATTATATACTGTATACTATCTGTAGTGCATGCCTGGATTATACACTGTACGCTATCTGTAGTGCACACCTGGATTATATATTGTATACTATCTGTAGTGCACACCGGGATTATACACTGTATACTATCTGTAGTGCACGCCTGGATTATACACTGTATACTATCTGTAGTGCACACCTGGATTATACACTGTATACTATCTGTAGTTCATGCCTGGATTATACACTGTATACTATCTGTAGTGCACGCCTGGATTATACACTGTATACTATCTGTAGTGCACACCTGGATTATACACTGTATATTATCTGTAGTGCACGCCTGGATTATACACTGTATACTATCTGTAGTGCACACCTGGATTATACACTGTATACTATCTGTAGTGAACGCCTGCATTATACACTGTATACTATCTGTAGTGCATGCCTGGATTATATACTGTATACTATCTGTAGTGCACGCCTGGATTATACACTGTATACTATCTGTAGTGCACACCTGGATTATACACTGTATACTATCTGTAGTGCACGCCTGGATTATACACTGTATACTATCTGTAGTGCATGCATGGATTATATACTGTATACAATCTGTAGTGCACACCTGGATTATACACTGTATACTATCTGTAGTGCATGCATGGATTATATACTGTATACTATCTGTAGTGCACACCTGGATTATATACTGTATACTATCTGTAGTGCACACTTGGATTATACACTGTATACTATCTGTAGTGCACGCCTGGATTATACACTGTATACTATCTGTAGTGCACATCTGGATTATATACTGTATACTATCTGTAGTGCACACCTGGATTATACACTGTATACTATCTGTAGTTCATGCTTGGATTATACACTGTATACTATCTGTAGTGCACTCCTGGATTATACACTGTATACTATCTGTAGTGCACGCCTGGATTATATACTGTATACTATCTGTAGTGCACACCTGGATTATATACTGTATACTATCTGTAGTGCACACCTGGATTATATACTCTATACTATCTGTAGTGCACGCCTGGATTATACACTGTATACTATCTGTAGTGCACACCTGGATTATATACTGTATACTATCTGTAGTGCACGCCTGGATTATACACTTTATACTATCTGTAGTGCACGCCTGGATTATACACTGTATACTATCTGTAGTGCACGCCTGGATTATACACTGTATACTATCTGTAGTGCACGCCTGGATTATACACTGTATACTATCTGTAGTGCACACCTGGATTATATACTCTATACTATCTGTAGTGCACGCCTGGATTATACACTGTATACTATCTGTAGTGCACACCTGGATTATATACTGTATACTATCTGTAGTGCACGCCTGGATTATACACTGTATACTATCTGTAGTGCACGCCTGGATTATACACTGTATACTATCTGTAGTGCACGCCTGGATTATACACTGTATACTATCTGTAGTGCACGCCTGGATTATACACTGTATACTATCTGTAGTGCACACCTGGATTATACACTGTATACTATCTGTAGTGCACACCTGGATTATATACTGTATACTATCTGTAGTGCACGCCTGTATTATACACTGTATACTATCTGTAGTGCACACCTGGATTATATACTGTATACTATCTGTAGTTCATGCTTGGATTATATACTGTATACTATCTGTAGTGCACTCCTGGATTATACACTGTATACTATCTGTAGTACACGCCTGGATTATATACTGTATACTATCTGTAGTGCACACCTGGATTATATACTGTATACTATCTGTAGTGCACACCTGGATTATATACTGTATACTATCTGTAGTGCATGCCTGGATTATACACTGTACGCTATATGTAGTGCACACCTGGATTATATATTGTATACTATCTGTAGTGCACACCTGGATTATACACTGTATATTATCTGTAGTGCACGCCTGGATTATACACTGTATACTATCTGTAGTGCACACCTGGATTATACACTGTATACTATCTGTAGTTCATGCTTGGATTATACACTGTATACTATCTGTAGTGCATGCTTGGATTATACACTGTATACTATCTGTAGTGCACACCTGGATTATACACTGTATATTATCTGTAGTGCACGCCTGGATTATACACTGTATACTATCTGTAGTGCACACCTGGATTATACACTGTATACTATCTGTAGTTCATGCTTGGATTATATACTGTATACTATCTGTAGTGCACACCTGGATTATACACTGTATATTATCTGTAGTGCACGCCTGGATTATACACTGTATACTATCTGTAGTGCACACCTGGATTATACACTGTATACTATCTGTAGTTCATGCTTGGATTATATACTGTACTACAACCAGGACTGTTTTAACCATAGGGCAAAAGGTGCACTTGCATCGGGCCCTATGGTAGCAGGGGTCCCCTTGGGGCAGCGGGACAGTCCTGCATTTAGAGTGCTGTCCTCTGGGTACAGATAAATTGAATACAATGATGAAACCTTCCGCTCCCTGCTTCACCATTCAGCCTCTGCTGCCGGGGCCTTGGCAGGAGGTGTGATGTGGTGACATCACTTACATTGCGCATCGCTCCCTGAAGCCTCCAGGAGGCGTTCGTACTGTGGGAACCAGAAGGAGACATGAAACTGTGGGGGCAGCTACAATGGGACACTAATACTGTAGGCATACCTCCCAACTTTCAAAGGACAGAAAGAGGGACAATATATGCGGCACGCTATGTGCGCCACAGCAAATTTAGCTCCACCCACTTCTACAATGACTCCGCCCATTCTCATCTATTTTTCCATGTGCCCCCACACAGTATAATGCTCCTACAGTCACCCTAACATTATATGTCCCCACATTATAATGTTCCCCTCCAATTGCCCCACAGTATTAAATCCCTCTCCTCGTGCCTCAGTTTAAACTGGCGGAAACTAGAGGGGGGACATAAAACTATGGGGGTAGTTGGAGGGGGACATTAAACTATGGGGCATCTGGTGGGTGACATTAAACCATGGGGGTAGTTGGAGGGGAACATGTCCCCCTCCAGCTACTCCCCACGGTTTAATGTCCTCCTTCAGTTCCCCCAGTTTAATGTCACCCTCCATCTGCCCCCAGCTTAATGCCCCCCTTCATCTGCCACCAGTTTAATTGTCCCCTCCATCTACCACCAATTTAATGTCCCCCTTTATCTGCCACCAGCTTAATTCCCCCCTTCACCTGCCTTCAGTTTAATTGCCTGTTCATCTGCCACCAGTTTAATTGCCCCCTCCATCAACCACCAATTTAATGTCTCCCTTTATCTGCCACCAGTTTAATTGCACCTTTCAAGTGCCTTCAGTTTAACTGCCACCAACATCTGCCCCCAGTTCCCCCCTCATGGTTACACATGCTGTCTCTTATCTCCTACTTATCTTTGATCACTCTCTGTTCCCTCTCTGTAACATCACACTGTCCCGCAGTATCCAGATAGCTCCGCCCACACAAGAGTCTGATCACATGGTCATGACGTCATCAAAGGTCCATTTAGCCTTTACCCTACCCTAATAAAGTTCAGGGGCATAACGGGACAAACTGTAAGCTATGCGGGACCGCAGTGTAAAATCGGGACTGTCCCGCCAGATGGAGGGAAGGGGGGACATAATAATAAAATATAATGTAAGGAGTACGGGGGGGGGGGGGATATGTGTCGGGCGGTGTCAGGTTAATGTCTGAGGGTCCAATGGGGGGACAGGTTAATGTGTCATGGGTCATCATGTTATATGGGGCCACTGCAAGGGCATTTGACTGTTTGATGGGTCACTGAGGGGCATTATGGCCATGTGACCAACGCACCCCACCTCTGACCTCAGTTTGTGGCAGGTCACATGACTGTAAGATAAGAAGAAACTTCGAAACTTCCTTGACAGAAAAAAAGGTGTAACCAAGACAGAAGTTGCAGCCTGCAATCCGAGGATGTTATGAACGTCCACATGAGCAATTATCATGTCACCCACAGACGTATCCCCCAGCCCTACAAATAATCCCTATTAGGAATTTATTGAGACATTTCATGGAAGGAAAGAAAAAAGAAAGAAAACATCAAGAAAACAACAGTGAGGCCATTAAGAGGATGATGAGATGATGGGAGTTGTGTGCAGAGTAATCCGCAGGTGGAAGGACGGGAAATGAGCCAGTGAATCACTTCCTATCAATTTCTGGGGGATTAGATCCATCATCCTGATGTCTGCGGATTGTTCTGGTAATTGTGTCTATGAGCGGCTCATCCGGACGGGGACATATTAGTTATTGTGTGCCCAGCGAGCGTGGGCGGAGGAGGCGGCGATTATAGACATCACACAGCAGCGGTAATCCAGTCAGAGGACATGAAGGGTTAATAAACCGCGCACCTCGTGATGTCGGTCATTATAGGTACTTACAGATCTGTACCCCAGGGGTACTCAACTACTATGGCATTATAGTATGTGTGGGGGCAACTAACATGGCATTATAGTATGTGCGGGGGCAACTAACATGGCATTATACTATGTGCGGGGGCAACTAACATGGCATTATACTGTGTACGGGGGCAACTAACATGGCATTATACTGTGTACGGGGGGCAACTAACATGGCATTATACTATGTGCGGGGGCAACTAACATGGCATTATACTATGTGCGGGGGCAACTAACATGGCATTATACTGTGTGCGGGGGCAACTAACATGGCATTATACTGTGTACGGGGGGCAACTAACATGGCATTATACTATGTGCGGGGGCAACTAACATGGCATTATACTATGTGCGGGGGCAACTAACATGGCATTATACTGTGTACGGGGGCAACTAACATGGCATTATACTATGTGCGGGGGCAACTAACAAGGCATTATACTGTGTGTGGGGGCAACTAACATGGCATTATACTATGTGCGGGGGCAACTAACATGGCATTATACTGTGTACGGGGGCAACTAACATGGCATTATAGTATGTGTGGGGGCAACTAACATGGCATTATACTATGTGCGGGGGCAACTAACATGGCATTATACTGTGTACGGGGGCAACTAACATGGCATTATACTGTGTACGGGGGGCAACTAACATGGCATTATACTATGTGCGGGGGCAACTAACATGGCATTATACTGTGTACGGGGGCAACTAACATGGCATTATACTATGTGCGGGGGCAACTAACATGGCATTATACTATGGGACATGGCTATCTTGCGGGGGCAACTAACATGGCATTATACTGTGTACGGGGGCAACTAACATGGCATTATACTATGTGCGGGGGCAACTAACATGGCATTATACTGTGTGCGGGGGCAACTAACATGGCATTATACTATGTGCGGGGGCAACTAACATGGCATTATACTATGTGCGGGGGCAACTAACATGGCATTATACTGTGTACGGGGGCAACTAACATGGCATTATACTGTGTACGGGGGCAACTAACATGGCATTATAGTATGTGTGGGGGCAACTAACATGGCATTATACTATGTGCGGGGGCAACTAACATGGCATTGTACTGTGTACGGGGGCAACTAACATGGCATTATACTGTGTACGGGGGCAACTAACATGGCATTATACTATGTGCGGGGGCAACTAACAAGGCATTATACTATGTGCGGGGGCAACTAACATGGCATTATACTATGTGCGGGGGCAACTAACATGGCATTATACTATGTGCGGGGGCAACTAACATGGCATTATACTATGTGCGGGGGCAACTAACATGGCATTATACTGTGTACGGGGGCAACTAACATGGCATTATACTGTGTGCGGGGGCAACTAACATGGCATTATACTATGTACGGGGGCAACTAACATGGCATTATACTATGTGCGGGGGCAACTAACATGGCATTATACTGTGTGCGGGGGCAACTAACATGGCATTATACTATGTGCGGGGGCAACTAACATGGCATTATACTGTGTACGGGGGCAACTAACATGGCATTATACTGTGTACAGGGGCAACTAACATGGCATTATACTGTGTACGGGGGCAACTAACATGGCATTATACTGTGTGCGGGGGCAACTAACATGGCATTATACTGTGTACGGGGGCAACTAACAAGGCATTATACTAAGTGGGGGGGCGGGGAACTAACATGGCATTATACTATGTAACGGGGCACGGGGAACTAACATGGCATTATACTATGTGCGGGGGCAACTAACATGGCATTATACTATGTGCGGGGGCAACTAACATGGCATTATACTATGTGCGGGGGCAACTAACATGGCATTATACTATGTGCGGGGGCAACTAACATGGCATTATACTGTGTGCGGGGGCAACCAACATGGCATTATACTGTGTACGGGGGCAACCAACATGGCATTATACTGTGTACGGGGGCAACTAACATGGCATTATACTGTGTACGGGGGCAACTAACATGGCATTATACTGTGTACGGGGGCAACTAACATGGCATTATACTATGTGCGGGGGCAACTAACAAGGCATTATACTATGTGCGGGGGCAACTAACATGGCATTATACTATGTGCGGGGGCAACTAACATGGCATTATACTATGTGCGGGGGCAACTAACAAGGCATTATACTATGTGCGGGGGCAACTAACAAGGCATTATACTGTGTGCGGGGGCAACTAACATGGCATTATACTGTGTACGGGGGCAACTAACATGGCATTATACTGGGGAGACATGGCATTATACTATGTGGGGGGCAACTAACATGGCATTATAGTATGTGCGGGGGCAACTAACATGGCATTATACTGTGTACGGGGGCAACTAACATGGCATTATACTATGTGCGGGGGCAACTAACATGGCATTATAGTATGTGCGGGGGCAACTAACATGGCATTATACTATGTGCGGGGGCAACTAACATGGCATTATACTATGTGCGGGGGCAACTAACATGGCATTATACTATGTGCGGGGGCAACTAACATGGCATTATACTATGTGCGGGGGCAACTAACATGGCATTATACTGTGTGCGGGGGCAACTAACATGGCATTATACTGTGTGCGGGGGCAACTAACATGGCATTATACTGTGTGCGGGGGCAACTAACATGGCATTATACTGTGTGCGGGGGCAACTAACATGGCATTATAGTATGTGCGGGGGCAACTAACATGGCATTATACTGTGTACGGGGGCAACTAACATGGCATTATACTGTGTGCGGGGGCAACTAACATGGCATTATACTATGTGCGGGGGCAACTAACATGGCATTATACTATGTGCGGGGGCAACTAACATGGCATTATACTATGTGCGGGGGCAACTAACATGGCATTATACTATGTGCGGGGGCAACTAACATGGCATTATACTATGTGCGGGGGCAACTAACATGGCATTATACTGTGTGCGGGGGCAACTAACATGGCATTATACTATGTGCGGGGGCAACTAACATGGCATTATACTATGTGCGGGGGCAACTAACATGGCATTATACTATGTGCGGGGGCAACTAACATGGCATTATACTATGTGCGGGGGCAACTAACATGGCATTATACTATGTGCGGGGGCAACTAACATGGCATTATACTGTGTACGGGGGCAACCAACATGGCATTATACTGTGTACGGGGGCAACTAACATGGCATTATACTGTGTACGGGGGCAACTAACATGGCATTATACTGTGTACGGGGGCAACTAACATGGCATTATACTGTGTACGGGGGCAACTAACATGGCATTATACTATGTGCGGGGGCAACTAACATGGCATTATACTATGTGCGGGGGCAACTAACATGGCATTATACTGTGTGCGGGGGCAACTAACATGGCATTATACTGTGTGCGGGGGCAACTAACAAGGCATTATACTATGTGCGGGGGCAACTAACATGGCATTATACTGTGTGCGGGGGGCAACTAACATGGCATTATACTATGTGCGGGGGCAACTAACATGGCATTATAGTATCTGTGTGCGGGGGCAACTAACATGGCATTATACTGTGTACGGGGGCAACTAACATGGCATTATACTATGTACGGGGGCAACTAACATGGCATTATACTGTATGCGGGGGCAACTAACATGGCATTATACTATGTGCGGGGGCAACTAACATGGCATTATACTGTGTGCGGGGGCAACTAACATGGCATTATACTATGTGCGGGGGCAACTAACATGGCATTATACTATGTGCGGGGGCAACTAACATGGCATTATACTATGTGCGGGGGCAACTAACATGGCATTATACTGTGTGCGGGGGCAACTAACATGGCATTATACTGTGTACGGGGGCAACTAACATGGCATTATACTGTGTGCGGGGGCAACTAACATGGCATTATACTGTGTGCGGGGGCAACTAACATGGCATTATACTGTGTGCGGGGGCAACTAACATGGCATTATACTATGTGCGGGGGCAACTAACATGGCATTATACTATGTGCGGGGGCAACTAACATGGCATTATACTGTGTGCGGGGGCAACTAACATGGCATTATACTATGTGCGGGGGCAACTAACATGGCATTATACTATGTGCGGGGGCAACTAACATGGCATTATACTATGTGCGGGGGCAACTAACATGGCATTATACTGTGTGCGGGGGCAACTAACATGGCATTATACTGTGTGCGGGGGCAACTAACATGGCATTATACTGTGTGCGGGGGCAACTAACATGGCATTATACTATGTGCGGGGGCAACTAACATGGCATTATACTGTGGGGGCAACTACAGGCAATCTGTGTGCGGGGGCAACTAACATGGCATTATACTATGTCGGGGCATCTAACATGGCATTATACTGTGTGCGGGGGCAACTAACATGGCATTATACTGTGCGGGGGCAACTACCAAGCTTAAACAAACAAACAAACAAACAAACAAAGGGGGCAACTAACGTGGCATTATACTATGTGCGGGGGCAACTAACATGGCATTATACTGTGTACGGGGGCAACTAACATGGCATTATACTGTGTAACGGGGCAACTAAGGGCATAACATGGCATTATACTGTGTGCAGGGGGCAACTAACATGGCATTATACTGTGTGCGGGGGCAGGCTAACATGGCATTATACTGTGTGCGGGGGCAACTAACATGGCATTATACTGTGTGCGGGGGCAACTAACATGGCATTATACTGTGTACGGGGGCAACTAACATGGCATTATACTGTGTGCGGGGGAGACTAACATGGCATTATACTGTGTGCGGGGGGCAACTAACATGGCATTATACTGTGTGCGGGGGCAGACTAACATGGCATTATACTGTGTGCAGGGGGCAACTAACATGGCATTATACTGTGTACGGGGGCAACTAACATGGCATTATACTGTGTGCGGGGGCAACTAACATGGCATTATACTGTGTGCGGGGGCAACTAACATGGCATTATACTGTGTACGGGGGCAACTAACATGGCATTATACTGTGTACGGGGGCAACTAACATGGCATTATACTGTGTGCGGGGGCAACTAACATGGCATTATACTGTGTGCGGGGGGTACTAACATGGCATTATACTGTGTACGGGGGCAACTAACATGGCATTATACTGTGTGCGGGGGCAACTAACATGGCATTATACTGTACAAGGGGGAACTAACATGGCATTATAATGTGTAAGCGGGCAACTAACATGGCATTATACTGTGTGGGGGGCAACTAACATGGCATTATACTGTGTACGGGGGCAACTAACATGGCATTATACTGTGTGCGGGGGCAACTAACATGGCATTATACTAGTACAAGGGTGACAAACATGGCATTATACTGTATAAGGGTGACTAACATGGCATTATACTGTGTGCGGGGGCAACTAACATGGCATTATACTGTGTGCAGGGGGCAACTAACATGGCATTATACTGTGCGGGGGGCATCTAACAAGGCATTATACTATGTAGGGGGGCACTAACAAGGCATTATATGATGGGGCCAGCAAATCCAAGGCATTATCCTATGTATGGGGCCAACTAACCTGGCCTTATACACACGGGCCCAGGTGATGGCATTATACTATGTGCGGGGGCAAAGAACAAGGCAGTATACTAGCGCGGGGCAACTAGCATGGCATTATACTGTGCAGGGGGCAACTAGCGGGGCACCAGCTATGTGCGGGGGCACCTTACATGGCATTATACTATGTGCGGGGGCACTAACATGGCCCTGTACTATGTGCGGGGGCAACTAACAAGGCATTATACTGTGTACGGGGGTGACTAACATGGCATTATACTGTGCGAGGGCAACTAACATGGCATTATACTGTGTACGGGGGCAACTAACATGGCATTATACTGTGTACGGGGGCAACTAACATGGCATTATACTGTGTATGGGGGCAACTAACATGGCATTATACTGTACAAGCGTGACTAACATGGCATTGTACTGTGTGTGGGGGCGACTAACTTGGCATTATACTATGTGCGGGGGCAACTAACAAGGCATTATACTGTGTGCGTGGGTTACTAACATGGCATTATACTGTGCGAGGGCAACAACATGGCATTATACTGTGTACGGGGGCAACTAACATGGCATTATACTGTGTGCAGGGGGCACTAACATGGCATTATATTGTACGGGGGCAACTAACATGGCATTATACTGTGTACGGGGCAACTAACATGGCATTATACTGTGTATGGGGGCAACATGGCATTATAATGTACAAGCGTGACTAACATGGCATTGTACTGTGTGTGGGGGAGACTTACATGGCATTATACTGTGTGCGGGGGCAACTAACATGGCATTTTACTGTGTGCGGGGGGGCACTAACATGGCATTATACTGTGTGCGGGGGGGCACTAATATGGCATTGTACTGTGTGCGGGGGGAGACTTACATGGCATTATACTGTGTGCAGGGGGACTAACATGGCATCATACTGTGTGCAGGGGGCACTAACATGGCATTATACTGTGTGGGGGGCACTAACATGGTATTATACTGTGTGCAGGGGGCACTAACATGGCATTATACTGTGTGTGGGGGAGACTTACATGGCATTATACTGTGTGCAGGGGGCACTAACATGGCATCATACTGTGTGCAGGGGGCACTAACATGGCATTATACTGTACAAGAGTGACAAACATGGCATTATACTGTATAAGCGTGACTAACATGGCATTATACTGTGTGGGGGGCACTAACATGGTATTATACTGTGTGCAGGGAGCACTAACATGGCATTATACTGTGCGGGGGGGCACTAACAAGGCATTATACTGTGTGGGGGACACTAACATGGCATTATAGAGACCAGTAAATCCAGAAATCCGTCTTTATCTGGCCACAGTCTGACCTTCACACGGGCCCAGGTGAGGAAGGAGATGAAAAAGATCAAGGCGAGGAAAGCCGCAGGGCCATATGACATCAGTGCAAGGCTAATTAAGACTTGTGGGGACCAGCTGTGTGGTATAATTACATATATGTATAATATGAGCCTGAGGCAGGAAATAGTCCCTGAATTATGGAAATCTTCTTGTGTGGTACCAGTTCCAAAGAAACCTCACCCTATGGACCTCAACGACTACAGACCTGTAGCACTGACATCCCACCTGATGAAGATCTTAGAGAGATTGGTTCTCACACATCTCCGCCCTCTAGTGAGCCCCGCTATGGACCCCCTCCAGTTTGCTTATCGGCCGGGCATTGGGGTAGATGATGCCATCATCCATCTTCTGCACAGGGCTCTGTCTCACCTGGAGAAACCAGGGAACACGGTGAGAATAATGTTCTTTGATTTCTCCAGTGCTTTTAACACCATACAGCCCGGGTTACTGAGAGACAAGCTGGGCCTTGCTGGAGTGGACCACCACCTCTCCAACTGGATCCTAGACTACCCCACAAATCGACCTCAATACGTGAGAGCCCAAGACTGTGTGTCAGGTACCGTGATCTGTAATACGGGGGCACCTCAGGGTACGGTTCTCGCCCCTTTCCTCTTCACACTGTACACTGCAGATTTTAGGTGCAACTCATCCAGCTGCTACCTACAGAAGTATTCTGACGACTCTGCAATAGTGGGCCTCATCACAGACGATGATGACAGGGGGAGTACAGAGAACTGAAACAGGGTTTTGTGGGACTGGTGCCACCAGAACCACCTGAAGATTAACTCGGGGAAGACCAAGGAGATGGTGGTGGACTTCCGTAAAGGCAGAAGCCCTCCTAAACCAGTGGACATCCTGGGGACGGGCATCGAGATTGTGAACACCTATAAGTACCTGGGTTTGCTCCTTAATAATAAGCTGGACTGGGCAGATCATATGGAGGCCCTGTACAGGAAGGGGCCACAGCAGGCTCTACCTGCTTAGGAAGCTGAGAGCCTTTGGAATCCGGGGGGCACTTCTTAGAACTTTCTTCAACTCGGTAGTGGCATCAGCCATCTTCTTTGGAGTGGCCTGCTGAGGGAGCAGTATATCAACCAGGGACAGAAATTAACATTGACAACCTGATTAGAAGGGCCAGCTCTGTCCTGGGGAGCCCACTGGACCCAGTGCAGGTGGTTAGTGACAGAAGGTACTGTCCGTGGTGAGCTCCATGCAGAAGAAGAAGTCCCATCCCATGCATGAGACTGTGATCGCGCTGAGCAGTACTGTCAGTGACCGACTGCTCCACCCTAGGTGTGAGAAGGAGCGCTATCGGAAGTCTTTCCTCCCCACCGCGGTTAGGCTGTACAACCAACACCGACCCCTGCGCAGGACATTACTATACAGAGAACTGAAATATCTCTCTGCCTGTTATATCCCCCCCCCCCCCCTCTGCTACGTCCTATCTGTCTGTCTGCTATTAATGTAATGCCTCTCACCTTGGAACATTCCTGTACATGTTGTATTTGTATTTGTATCTGCTTATCTTTGCTGCTGTAACACACTGAATTTCCCCATTGTGGGACTATTATTATTATTATTATTATTATTATTATACTGTGGTGGGGCACTAACATGGCATTATACTGTGCAGGGGGGACTTACATGGCATTATACTGTGCCGGGGCCACTAACATAGCATTATACTGTGCAGGGGGCACTAACATGGCATTATACTGTGTGCGGGGGCGACTAACATAGTCTGGATACAAGATGAGATACGGCAGGACATGGAGGTATACAGGATCTGTATGGTATCCTGCAGTACATTTACCACAGATGTTACAGCTGGGCCTGTAGTCTGGATACAAGATGAGATACGGCAGGACATGGAGGTATACAGGCTCTGTATGGTATCCTGCAGTACATTTACCACAGATGTTACAGCTGGGCCTGTAGTCTGGATACAAGATGAGATACGGCAGGACATGGAGGTATACAGGCTCTGTATGGTATCCTGCAGTACATTTACCACAGATGTTACAGCTGGGCCTGTAGTCTGGATACAAGATGAGATACGGCAGGACATGGAGGTATACAGGCTCTGTATGGTATCCTGCAGTACATTTACCACAGATGTTACAGCTGGGCCTGTAGTCTGGATACAAGATGAGATACGGCAGGACATGGAGGTATACAGGTTCTGTATGGTATCCTGCAGTACATTTACCACAGATGTTACAGCTGGGCCTGTAGTCTGGATACAAGATGAGATACGGCAGGACATGGAGGTATACAGGTTCTGTATGGTATCCTGCAGTACATTTACCACACATGTTACAGCTGGGCCTGTAGTCTGGATACAAGATGGGATACGGCAGGACATGGAGGTATACAGGTTCTGTATGGTATCCTGCAGTACATGTACCACAGATGTTACAGCCGGGCCTGTAGTCTGGATACAAGATGAGATACGGCAGGACATGGAGGTATACAGGTTCTGTATGGTATCCTGCAGTACATTTACCACAGATGTTACAGCCGGGCCTGTAGTCTGGATACAAGATGAGATACGGCAGGACATGGAGGTATACAGGTTCTGTATGGTATCCTGCAGTACATTTACCACAGATGTTACAGCCGGGCCTGTAGCCTGGATACAAGATGAGATACGGCAGGACATGGAGGTATACAGGTTCTGTATGGTATCCTGCAGTACATTTACCACAGATGTTACAGCCGGGCCTGTAGTCTGGATACAAGATGAGATACGGCAGGACATGGAGGTATACAGGCTCTGTATGGTATCCTGCAGTACATTTACCACAGATGTTACAGCCGGGCCTGTAGTCTGGATACAAGATGAGATACGGCAGGACATGGAGGTATACAGGCTCTGTATGGTATCCTGCAGTACATTTACCACAGATGTTACAGCCGGGCCTGTAGCCTGGATACAAGATGAGATACGGCAGGACATGGAGGTATACAGGTTCTGTATGGTATCCTGCAGTACATTTACCACAGATGTTACAGCTGGGCCTGTAATCTGGATACAAGATGAGATACGGCAGGACATGGAGGTATACAGGTTCTGTATGGTATCCTGCAGTACATTTACCACAGATGTTACAGCTGGGCCTGTAGTCTGGATACAAGATGAGATACGGCAGGACATGGAGGTATACAGGTTCTGTATGGTATCCTGCAGTACATTTACCACAGATGTTACAGCTGGGCCTGTAGTCTGGATACAAGATGAGATACGGCAGGATATGGAGGTATACAGGATCTGTACGGTATCCTGCAGTACATTTACCACAGATGTTACAGCTGGGCCTGTAGTGTGGCCGGTGACACAAAATTTCCTTCTGCTAAGCACCTGTAAATGGTCCAGGCAGAAACACGGGGTGTAATGACGGTGCCCCCTATGTCTGGATGGTGGAGAAGGAAATTGTGCGAGCTGCTCATGTTGATCGGCAGATCAGACAATCCTCTGTACTAGTGATGTATCTGGGCTGTTCATGGTTTCTTTAGCGATGTGCGCCCCCATATAACCACTGCCCCCAATATCTAGATCAGAGTGGTGTAAGTGGCTGCAATTCATCAAAATGACCACCCTGCTTATTTATGAGGTAGCAGGGGAAGCACTTTTACGCCCTCTTGTGGCCAGACGAATCAGTCCACACCTGTGATCATTTACATATTGGCCTGAGACAAAACTACAGGACAACTTTTACAGCAATGCGACATTTCTATCTGGGAAGGGTAGTTTTTTTTTTTTGTGAAAACAAAGTTTCTGGTAGTAAAAGCATTACGGATGTGCCATTTCTGTAACCATACTAACCCACAGAATAACCTAAACATGTCACTGTGACCGTACGGCAAACGCTGTGAATGCAAAACCTAAAAAATAATGGCAGAAATGTATTCAGGTCATTTATGTGCTGG
This sequence comes from Leptodactylus fallax, assembly GCA_947044405.1. Classification (NCBI taxonomy): domain Eukaryota; kingdom Metazoa; phylum Chordata; class Amphibia; order Anura; family Leptodactylidae; genus Leptodactylus; species Leptodactylus fallax. Next base: position 106,353 of record CAMRHE010000372.1, on the reverse strand, counting down.
TAAATTAGATCAGGCGAGCAGCCAGAGAGACAGATTATAGGTCAGATTAATTCCTTGTAAAACCAGCGCCACTATTGTGTGTTGGCCATGTATGGTACTGCAGCCCCAACAGCCATCCTTCCTGCGTCACTTATGTTACATCACACGTCAGCGCCATCTGCAGCAGTGTCGGCACTTTAGCAGCAGCATTTGTGGCCACCAGGGTCAGGTAATGTAAGAAATCAATGTGACAAAGGGAAGATTTTGAGGACTTTATCAATTAAATGGACAAAAAGGAATAAAACTTGTTAAAAAAATTAGTCCAGAGCCCCATCTTCCGCTAACCAGGCAGCAAAGATGGGGCCCCAATAAGGCCTTGATTACACCATTATATATATTGCACGACTTCCAGGATTTCTCTTTGATTCCCATGCGGATTATAACACCAGTGGACCCCAATAAAATGGGGGAGGGGGTTATTATAAATCAGGGTGATTACACCTTGTCAAAAAAGTCCACGTGATCCCCAGACTTGAAGGTGGCAGTCTGGATGATGTCCAACATCTTCCGGGCAGACTCTCCCATGTCTACTAACTTTCCGTCATTCCTCATGTCGGTCAGCACCTGCCGCACAGCGGGATCTGCCGTCTGCATCCTCGCCTGGACCTGCATCTCCGTCTCCATGGGACCTGCAACACACGAGAGTATCGTCACCCTCAGTCAGCTCCACCTTATTAGCATGAGACGCAGCCGCCATCTTGTAGATGAATCTCTTCACTTATAGTTATTGCAAAAAAGTGGAGGTGGTGAAAGGGCGTCTACTGTATAAGGGAGACAGCGGGCACACAGTGCATACACCGCCAGCAGGGGTACACTCAGGAGAACCCTCCAGAAATTATGTACTAAGTCATCCCGAGCCTGCCATGTCAGATCTCTGTGTGTGCAGAGTGTTGTACATGAACAGAGGACAGGATGCGGCGCCGGGGCGACAGAACAGAGGACAGAGCACCGACAAGGGGGGGGTACACAAAAGAGGACAGAGCGCCGCCAGGGGGGGTACACAACAGAGGACAGAGCGCCGCCAGGGGGGGGGGGGGGTGGGGGCACAACAGAGGACAGAGCGCCGCCAGGGGGGGGACACAACAGAGGACAGAGCGCCGCCACCGGGGCGACACAACAGAGGACAGAACGCCGCCGGGGGGGGGGGCGACACAACAGAGGACAGGGCGCCGCAAGGGGGGGGGGTACACAACAGAGGACAGAGCGCCGCCAGGGGGGGGGGGGGAGCAACACAACAGAGGATAGAGCGCCGCCGCCGGGGCGACACAACAGAGGACAGAACGCCGCCGGGGGGGCGGGGGCGAGGGACACAACAGAGGACAGAGCGCCGCAAGGGGGGGGGGGGGGGGGTACACAACAGAGGACAGAGCGCCGCCAGGGGGTACACAACAGAGGACAGAGCGCCGCCGGGGGGGGGTTACACAACAGAGGACAGAGCGCTGCCGGGGAGGGGGGTACACAACAGAGGACAGAGCGCCGCCGCCGGGGCGACACAACAGAGGACAGAGCGCCGCCAGGGGGGGGGGGGACACAACAGAGGACAGAGCGCCGCCGGGAGGAGTTACACAACAGAGGACAGAGCCCCGCCGCCGGGGCGACACAACAGAGGACAGAGCGCCGCCAGGGGGCGCCGCAGGGGGGTACACAACAGAGGACAGAGCGCCGCCGGGAGGAGTTACACAACAGAGGACAGAGCGCCGCCGGTGGGGACAGAACAGAGGACAGAGCGCCGGGACGTTATAGGACTGACAATACCTCATCATAAGCCATACAAACTCCTTGTGGAAATCCTATTCTAACTGCCATAACCTTTATATTGGTCCAACACAGATGTGGGAGGGCTTGTTTTTTGCAGGATGAGCTGTTTTTAATGGTACCACTTTGGGGTACACAAGTCTTATTAACAGATTTTAATTTCTTCTTTTTTGGGACTCCTGGTGACATGGCACTGTGCCAGATAAATAATATTCTATTTTAATATTCTTGACCTTTATGGAATTTGCGATACTGGTGATGTCCCTGTAGTATATGGGAGAGGCTTCACAGTAGACTGGCTGATATGAGGGGTCACAGAACACAGAGCCCACAGACCCTGGACAGAGGAGTGTCATATAACCTGGTGCGTAGCTGAGAACCCGGACATCCTCTTCCTCCTCGGCCAGGACTCTGAACATCATGTCCCGGGCAGCTTTACCCGCACAGTAGAAAGTCCACGACTTAAATGGCTTGATGGAGGCCATAGAGGAGACATTGATGACAACGCGCTGCAGACCCGGGCGCTGCGGAAAGGTTTTCAGCAGAGAAGACGTCAGGCACAGGGCGGAGGACACATTGAAAGAGAAGTAGCTGTCCACCTCCCCAATATCCAAGATGTCCACAAAGAACTTGCTGTTATCTCCCAAGGAACCTACCGAGGAGAAAACACAAATATGAGCAAAATGTGAAGTGGAGGACGTGTGCAAAGACAACCAGTGACCCCCGCCCCCTCTACCGCACCTGCTCCTCCACCCCCTGTCCCGTGCCGCCTCCTCCTGTCCCGCGCCGCCTCCTCCTCTACCCCCTGTCCCGCGCCTCCTCCTCCTGTCCCGCGCCGCCCTCCTCCTCCTCCTCTACCCCCTGTCCCGTACCTCCTCCTCCTTCTCTACCCCCTGTCCCGTACCTCCTCCTCCTCTACCCCCTGTGCCGTACCTCCTCCTCCTCCTCTACCCGTCCCGTACCTCCTCCTCCTCCTCTACCCCCTGTCCCGTACCTCCTCCTCTCTACCCCCTGTCCCGTACCTCCTCCTCCTCCTCTACCCCCTGTCCCGTACCTCCTCCTCCTCCTCCTCTACCCCCTGTCCCGTACCTCCTCCTCCTCCTCCTCTACCCCCTGTCCCGTACCTCCTCCTCCTCCTCCTCTACCCCCTGTCCCGTACCTCCTCCTCCTCCTCCTACCCCCTGTCCCGTACCTCCTCCTCCTCCTCCTCTACCCCCTGTCCCGTACCCTCCTCTACCCCCTGTCCCGTACCTCCTCCTCCTCCTCTACCCCCTGTCCCGTACCTCCTCCTCCTCCTCCACCCCTGTCCCGTACCTCCTCCTCCTCCTCTACCCCCTGTCCCGTACCTCCTCCTCCTCCTCTACCCCCTGTCCCGTACCTCCTCCTCCTCCTCTAACCCCCTGTCCCGTACCTCCTCCTCCTCCTCTACCCCCTGTCCCGTACCTCCTCCTCCTCCTCTACCCCCTGTCCCGTACCTCCTCCTCCTCACCCCCTGTCCCGTACCTCCTCCTCCTCCTCTACCCCCTGTCCCGTACCTCCTCCTCCTCCTCTACCCCCTGTCCCGTACCTCCTCCTCTACCCCCTGTCCCGTACCTCCTCCTCCTCCACCCCCTGTCCCGTACCTCCTCCTCCTCTACCCCCTGTCCCGTACCTCCTCCTCCTCCTCCTCTACCCCCTGTCCCGTACCTCCTCCTCCTCCTCTACCCCCTGTCCCGTACCTCCTCCTCCTCTACCCCCTGTCCCGTACCTCCTCCTCCTCTACCCCCTGTCCCGTACCTCCTCCTCCTCTACCCCCTGTCCCGTACCTCCTCCTCCTCCACCCCCTGTCCCGTACCTCCTCCTCCTCCTCTACCCTCTGTCCCGTACCTCCTCCTCCTCCTCCTCTACCCCTGTCCCGTACCTCCTCCTCCTCCTCCTCTACCCCCTGTCCCATACCTCCTCCTCCTCCTCTACCCCCTGTCCCGTACCTCCTCCTCCTCCTCTACCCCCTGTCCCGTATCTCCTCCTCCTCTACCCCCTGTCCCGTACCTCCTCCTCCTCCTCCTCTACCCCCTGTCCCGTACCTCCTCCTCTACCCCCTGTCCCGTACCTCCTCCTCCTCTACCCCCTGTCCCGTACCTCCTCCTCCTCCTCCTCTACCCCCTGTCCCGTACATCCTCCTCCTCCTCCTCTACCCCCTGTCCCGTACCTCCTCCTCCTCTACCCCCCGTCCCGTACCTCCTCCTCCTCTACCCCCTGTCCCGTACCTCCTCCTCCTCCTCTACCCTCTGTCCCGTACCTCCTCCTCCTCCTCCTCTACCCCCTGTCCCGTACCTCCTCCTCCTCCTCTACCCTCTGTCCCGTACCTCCTCCTCCTCCTCCTCCTCTACCCCCTGTCCCGTACCTCCTCCTCCTCTACCCCCTGTCCCGTACCTCCTCCTCTACCCCCTGTCCCGTACCTCCTCCTCTACCCCCTGTCCCGTACCTCCTCCTCCTCTACCCCCTGTCCCGTACCTCCTCCTCTACCCCCTGTCCCGTACCTCCTCCTCTACCCCCTGTCCCGTACCTCCTCCTCCTCCTCCTCCTCTACCCCCTGTCCCGTACCTCCTCCTCCTCCTCCTCTACCCCCTGTCCCGCCTCCTCCTCCTCCTCCTCCTCTACCCTGTCCCGTACCTCTCCTCCTCCTCCTCTCCCCTGTCGTACCTCCTCCTCCTCTACCCCCTGTCCCGTACCTCCTCCTCCTCTACCCCTGTCCGTACCTCCTCCTCTACCCTCTGTCCGTACCTCTCTCTCCTCCTTACCCTGTCGTATCCTTCTCTACCTTGTCGTCTCTCTCCTCCTCTCTACCCCCTGTCCCGTACCTCCTCCTCCTTACCCCTGTCCCGTACCTCCTCCTCTACCCCCTGTCCCGTACCTCCTCCTCTACCCCCTGTCCCGTACCTCCTCCTCCTACCCCTGTCCCGTACCTCCTCCTCCTCTACCCCCTGTCCCGTACCTCCTCCTTACCCCTGTCCGTCCTCTCCTCCTCTCCTCTACCCCTGTCCCGTACCTCCTCCTCCTCCTCTCTTACCCCTGTCCCGTACCTCCTCCTCCTCTCCTCTCTACCCCGTCCCGTACCTCCTCCTCCTCTCTCTTACCCCCTGTCCCGTACCTCCTCCTCGGCTCCTCCTCTACCCCTGTCCCGTACCTCCTCCTCCTCTACCCCCTGTCCGTACTCCTCCTCCTCTCCCCTGTCCCGTACCTCCTCCTCCCCTCTTACCCCTGTCCCGTACCTCCTCCTCCTCTCCCCGCGTCCCTCCTCCTCCTTCCCTGTCCCGTACCTCCTCCTCCTCTACCCCTGTCCCGTACCTCCTCCTCCTCTACCCCTGTCCCGTACCCTCCTCTCTTACCCCCTGTCCCGTACCTCCTCCTCCTCTACCCCCCTGTCCCGTACCTCCTCCTCCTCTACCCCCTGTCCAGTACCTCCTCCTCTACCCCCTGTCCCGTACCTCCTCCTCCTCCTCTACCCCCTGTCCCGTACCTCCTCCTCTACCCCTGTCCCGTACCTCCTCCTCTACCCCCTGTCCCGTACCTCCTCCTCTACCCCCCTGTCCCGTACCTCCTCCTCCTCTACCCCCGTCCCGTACCTCCTCCTCCCTACCCCCGTCCCGTACCTCCTCCTCCTCTACCCCCGTCCCGTACCTCCTCCTCCTCCTACCCCTGTCCCGTACCTCCTCCTCCTCTACCCCCCTGTCCCGTACCTCCTCCTCCTCTACCCCCTGTCCCGTCCCTCCTCCTCCTCCTCCTCTACCCCCTGTCCCGTCCCTCCTCCTCTACCCCCTGTCCCGTACCTCCTCCTCCTCCTCTACCCCCTGTCCCGTACCTCCTGCTCCTCCTCTACCCCCTGTCCCGTACCTCCTCCTCCTCCTCTACCCCGTCCCGTACCTCCTCCTCCTCCTCTACCCCCTGTCCCGTACCTCCTCCTCCTCCTCTACCCCCTGTCCCGTACCTCCTCCTCCTCCTCTACCCCCTGTCCCGTACCTCCTCCTCCTCCTCTACCCCCTGTCCCGTACCTCCTCCTCCTCCTCTACCCCCTGTCCCGTACCTCCTCCTCCTCCTCTACCCCCTGTCCCGTACCTCCTCCTCCTCCTCTACCCCCTGTCCCGTACCTCCTCCTCCTCTACCCCCTGTCCCGTACCTCCTCCTCCTCTACCCCCTGCCCGTACCTCCTCCTCCTCTACCCCCTGTCCCGTACCTCCTCCTCCTCTACCCCCCTGTCCCGTACCTCCTCCTCCTCTACCCCCTGTCCCGTACCTCCTCCTCTACCCCCTGCCCGTACCTCCTCCTCCTCTACCCCCTGTCCCGTACCTCCTCCTCCTCCACCCCCGTCCTGTACCTGTACGCATCCCAGACACATCATGCACATATGACATCAGTGACAGGTTACACATGACATGTCACAGTTCACACATGTGCGGTACCGGCGTTGTTGACGATAACGAGCGTCTCCGGCTCTCCTCCGCTCCTCATCTCCTCGGCCGCCGTCACCGTCCTCCTCAGCCCGTCCTCCGTGCTTAGATCTGCCGCTACCCAGTGCACCCCCAGCCCCGGCCGGCTCTCCCGCAGCTTCTCCGCCTCCTGCTGCAGCTTTTCCTCGGAGCGGGCCACCAGCAGCAGCGCCGAGCCCGGAGACACCCGAGCGCCCAGCTCCCGGGACACGGTGAGCCCGGAACCCCGGGAGGCCCCGGTGATCACACACACAGCTCGTCCCAGACTCATCCTCCCGATGTGACAGCAACCTGTCACACCGCCCCGCCCCCGGGGTATATGGGGGAGGAGGCGCGCTGCATGATGGGAAAAACTCCCGGCCTCTGAGTCACTACTACGGTGTGAGGAGAGTGGTGCGTATGGCGGCCAATCAGAAAGCTGCTTTCACTTTACCACAGAGGGGGTATATAATGGAAGCAGCGATCTGATTGGCTGTGTAGGTAACACCATCAAGTTATTGTCTTAAAGGGGCAGTACATCTAGTATCAGTGTACAGCTAGAAGGCAGGTGTCTCTAGTAGTCTCTATGGTCATATACTGATCACAGGGAGTGATTACTGCACTGAGCCACCGTAGTGATAACCACTGAGCCACCATTATACTAACCACTGAGCCACCGTAGTGATAACCACTGAGCCACCATTATACTAACCACTGAGCCACCGTACTGATAACCACTGAGCCACCGTACTGATAACCACTGAGGCACCGTACTGATAACCACTGAGGCACCGTACTGATAACCACTGAGGCACCGTACTGATAACCACTGAGCCACCGTACTGATAACCACTGAGGCACCGTACTGATAACCACTGAGACACCGTACTGATAACCACTGAGGCACCGTACTGATAACCACTGAGACACCGTACTGATAACCACTGAGGCACCGTACTGATAACCACTGAGGCACCGTACTGATAACCACTGAGACACCGTACTGATAACCACTGAGACACCGTACTGATAACCACTGAGGCACCGTACTGATAACCACTGAGGCACCGTACTGATAACCACTGAGACACCGTACTGATAACCACTGAGCCACCGTACTGATAACCACTGAGGCACCGTACTGATAACCACTGAGGCACCGTACTGATAACCACTGAGGCACCGTACTGATAACCACTGAGCCACCGTACTGATAACCACTGAGGCACCGTACTGATAACCACTGAGGCACCGTACTGATAACCACTGAGCCACCGTACTGATAACCACTGAGGCACCGTACTGATAACCACTGAGGACTACCGTACTGATAACCACTGAGGCACCGTACTGATAACCACTGAGGCACCGTACTGATAACCACTGAGGCACCGTACTGATAACCACTGAGGCACCGTACTGATAACCACTGAGGCACCGTACTGATAACCACTGAGACACCGTACTGATAACCACTGAGGCACCGTACTGATAACCACTGAGGCACCGTACTGATAACCACTGAGGCACCGTACTGATAACCACTGAGGCACCGTACTGATAACCACTGAGGCACCGTACTGATAACCACTGAGCCACCGTACTGATAACCACTGAGCACCGTACTGATAACCACTGAGGCACCGTACTGATAACCACTGAGGCACCGTACTGATAACCACTGAGGCACCGTACTGATAACCACTGAGGCACCGTACTGATAACCACTGAGGCACCGTACTGATAACCACTGAGGCACCGTACTGATAACCACTGAGGCACCGTACTGATAACCACTGAGGCACCGTACTGATAACCACTGAGGCACCGTACTGATAACCACTGAGGCACCGTACTGATAACCACTGAGGCACCGTACTGATAACCACTGAGGCACCGTACTGATAACCACTGAGGCACCGTACTGATAACCACTGAGACACCGTACTGATAACCACTGAGACACCGTACTGATAACCACTGAGGCACCGATGATAACCACTGAGGCACCGTACTGATAACCACTGAGGCACCGTACTGATAACCACTGAGGCACCGTACTGATAACCACTGAGGCACCGTACTGATAACCACTGAGCCACCGTACTGATAACCACTGAGACACCGTACTGATAACCACTGAGGCACCGTACTGATAACCACTGACGCTGTAACCACTGAGACACCGTACTGATAACCACTGAGACACCGTACTGATAACCACTGAGGCACCGTACTGATAACCACTGAGGCACCGTAGAGACACCGTACTGATAACCACTGAGGCACCGTACTGATAACCACTGAGCCACCGTACTGATAACCACTGAGACACCGTACTGATAACCACTGAGGCACCGTACTGATAACCACTGAGGCACCGTACTGATAACCACTGAGCCACCGTACTGATAACCACTGAGGCACCGTACTGATAACCACTGAGGCACCGTACTGATAACCACTGAGGCACCGTACTGATAACCACTGAGACACCGTACTGATAACCACTGAGCACCGTACTGATAACCACTGAGGCACCGTACTGATAACCACTGAGCACCGTACTGATAACCACTGAGGCACCGTACTGATAACCACTGAGGCACCGTACTGATAACCACTGAGACACCGTACTGATAACCACTGAGGCACCGTACTGATAACCACTGAGGCACCGTACTGATAACCACTGAGACACCGTACTGATAACCACTGAGGCACCGTACTGATAACCACTGAGGCACCGTACTGATAACCACTGAGACACCGTACTGATAACCACTGAGCCACCGTACTGATAACCACTGAGGCACCGTACTGATAACCACTGAGACGGATAACCACTGAGCCACCGTACTGATAACCACTGAGGCACCGTACTGATAACCACTGAGGCACCGTACTGATAACCACTGAGGCACCGTACTGATAACCACTGAGCCACCGTACTGATAACCACTGAGGCACCGTACTGATAACCACTGAGGCACCGTACTGATAACCACTGAGCCACCGTACTGATAACCACTGAGACACCGTACTGATAACCACTGAGGCACCGTACTGATAACCACTGAGGCACCGTACTGATAACCACTGAGGCACCGTACTGATAACCACTGAGACACCGTACTGATAACCACTGAGGCACCGTACTGATAACCACTGAGGCACCGTACTGATAACCACTGAGACACCGTACTGATAACCACTGAGGCACCGTACTGATAACCACTGAGGCACCGTACTGATAACCACTGAGGCACCGTACTGATAACCACTGAGGCACCGTACTGATAACCACTGAGGCACCGTACTGATAACCACTGAGGCACCGTACTGATAACCACTGAGGCACCGTACTGATAACCACTGAGGCACCGTACTGATAACCACTGAGCCGTACTGATAACCACTGAGGCACCGTACTGATAACCACTGAGACACCGTACTGATAACCACTGAGACACCGTACTGATAACCACTGAGACACCGTACTGATAACCACTGAGGCACCGTACTGATAACCACTGAGGCACCGTACTGATAACCACTGAGACACCGTACTGATAACCACTGAGACACCGTACTGATAACCACTGAGGCACCGTACTGATAACCACTGAGGCACCGTACTGATAACCACTGAGGCACCGTCTGATAACCACTGAGACACCGTACTGATAACCACTGAGACACGTACTGATACCACTGAGCTCCGTACTGATAACCACTGAGGCACCGTACTGATAACCACTGAGACACCGTACTGATAACCACTGAGGCACCGTACTGATAACCACTGAGACACCGTACTGATAACCACTGAGGCACCGTACTGATAACCACTGAGGCACCGTACTGATAACCACTGAGGCACCGTACTGATAACCACTGAGGCACCGTACTGATAACCACTGAGGCACCGTACTGATAACCACTGAGACACCGTACTGATAACCACTGAGACACCGTACTGATAACCACTGAGGCACCGTACTGATAACCACTGAGACACCGTACTGATAACCACTGAGGCACCGTACTGATAACCACTGAGACACCGTACTGATAACCACTGAGACACCGTACTGATAACCACTGAGGCACCGTACTGATAACCACTGAGGACACCGTACTGATAACCACTGAGGACGACCTACTGAGCACCGTACTGATAACCACTGAGACACCGTACTGATAACCACTGAGGCACCGTACTGATAACCACTGAGACACCGTACTGATAACCACTGAGGCACCGTACTGATTGGCACCGTACTGATAACCACTGAGGCACCGTACTGATAACCACTGAGACACCGTACTGATAACCACTGAGACACCGTACTGATAACCACTGAGACACCGTACTGATAACCACTGAGGCACCGTACTGATAACCACTGAGCACCGTACTGATAACCACTGAGGCACCGTACTGATAACCACTGAGGCACCGTACTGATAACCACTGAGACACCGTACTGATAACCACTGAGGCACCGTACTGATAACCACTGAGGCACCGTACTGATAACCACTGAGGCACCGTACTGATAACCACTGAGACACCGTACTGATAACCACTGAGCCACCGTACTGATAACCACTGAGGCACCGTACTGATAACCACTGAGGCACCGTACTGATAACCACTGAGCACCGTACTGATAACCACTGAGCACTCCACTGGGTACTGATAACCACTGAGGCACCGTACTGATAACCACTGAGGCACCGTACTGATAACCACTGAGCCACCGTACTGATAACCACTGAGACACCCGTACTGATAACCACTGAGGCACCGTACTGATAACCACTGAGCCACCGTACTGATAACCACTGAGCCACCGTACTGATAACCACTGAGACACCGTACTGATAACCACTGAGGCACCGTACTGATAACCACTGAGGCACCGTACTGATAACCACTGAGACACCGTACTGATAACCACTGAGGACGTACGGATAACCACTGAGGCACCGTACTGATAACCACTGAGGCACCGTACTGATACCACTGCGGCACCGACTGTAACCACTGAGACACCGTACTGATAACCACTGAGACACCGTACTGATAACCACTGAGGCACCGTACTGGTAACCACTGAGGCACCGTACTGATAACCACTGAGACACCGTACTGATAACCACTGAGGCACCGTACTGATAACCACTGAGGCACCGTACTGATAACCACTGAGGCACCGTACTGATAACCACTGAGGCACGTACTGATAACCACTGAGCCACCGTACTGATAACCACTGAGACACCGTACTGATAACCACTGAGGCACCGTACTGATAACCACTGAGGCACCGTACTGATAACCACTGAGGCACCGTACTGATAACCACTGAGGCACCGTACTGATAACCACTGAGGCACCGTACTGATAACCACTGAGACACCGTACTGGTCTCCACTGAGGCACCGTACTGATAACCACTGAGACACCGTACTGATAACCACTGAGACGCCGTACTGATAACCACTGAGACACCGTACTGATAACCACTGAGACACCGTACTGATAACCACTGAGACACCGTACTGATAACCACTGAGACACCGTACTGATAACCACTGAGGCACCGTACTGATAACCACTGAGGCACACGTACTGATAACCACTGAGCCACCGTACTGATAACCACTGAGGCACCGTACTGATAACCACTGAGGCACCGTACTGATAACCACTGAGGCACCGTACTGATAACCACTGAGGCACCGTACTGATAACCACTGAGGCACCGTACTGATAACCACTGAGCCACCGTACTGATAACCACTGAGACACCGTACTGATAACCACTGAGGCACCGTACTGATAACCACTGAGCCACCGTACTGATAACCACTGAGACACGTACTGATAACCACTGAGGCACCGTATTAACCACTGAGCCACCGTACTGATAACCACTGAGGCACCGTACTGATAACACTGAGGCACCGTACTGATAACCACTGAGGCACCGTACTGGTAACCACTGAGACACAGTACTGATAGCCACTGAGACACCTACTGATAACCACTGAGGCACCGTACTGATAACCACTGAGGCACCGTACTGATAACCACTGAGGCACCGTACTGATAACCACTGAGGCACCGTACTGATAACCACTGAGGCACCGTACTGATAACCACTGAGACACCGTACTGATAACCACTGAGGCACCGTACTGATAACCACTGAGGCACCGTACTGATAGACCACTGAGACACGTACTGATAACCACTGAGGCACCGTACTGATAACCACTGAGCACCGTACTGATAACCACTAGGCACCGTACTGATAACCACTGAGGCACCGTACTGATAACCACTGAGGCACGTACTGATAACCACTGAGGCACCGTACTGATAACCACTGATAACACTGACACCGTACTGATAACCACTGAGGCACCGTACTGATAACCACTGAGACACCGTACTGATAACCACTGAGGCACCGCACTGATAACCACTGAGGCACCGTACTGATAACCACTGAGGCACCGTACTGATAACCACTGAGGCACCGTACTGATAACCACTGAGGCACCGTACTGATAACCACTGAGACACCGTACTGATAACCACTGAGCCACCGTACTGATAACCACTGAGGCACCGTACTGATAACCATTGATAGCACTGAGGCACCGTACTGATAACCACTGAGACACGTACTGATAACCACTGAGGCACCGTACTGATAACCACTGAGGCACCGTACTGATAACCACTGAGGCACCGTACTGATAACCACTGAGCCACCGTACTGATAACCACTGAGACACCGTACTGATAACCACTGAGACACCGTACTGATAACCACTGAGGCACCGTACTGATAACCACTGAGGCACCGTACTGATAACCACTGAGCACCGTACTGATAACCACTGAGACACCGTACTGATAACCACTGAGGCACCGTACTGATAACCACTGAGACACCGTACTGATAACCACTGAGACACCGTACTGATAACCACTGAGGCACCGTACTGATAACCACTGAGACACCGTACTGATAACCACTGAGGCACCGTACTGATAACCACTGAGACACCGTACTGATAACCACTGAGACACCGTACTGATAACCACTGAGACACCGTACTGATAACCACTGAGGCACCGTACTGATAACCACTGAGGCACCGTACTGATAACCACTGAGACACCGTACTGATAACCACTGAGACACCGTACTGATAACCACTGAGGCACCGTACTGATAACCACTGAGGCACCGTACTATAACCACTGAGGCACCGTACTGATAACCACTGAGACACCGTACTGATAACCACTGAGGCACCGTACTGATAACCACTGAGCACCGTACTGATAACCACTGAGCCACCGTACTGATAACCACTGAGGGCGCGTGATAACACTGGGCACCGTACTGATAACCACTGAGACACCGTACTGATAACCACTGGGCACCGTACTGATAACCACTGAGGCACCGTACTGATAACCACTGAGGCACCGTACTGATAACCACTGAGACACCGTACTGATAACCACTGAGCACCGTACTGATAACCACTGAGCCACCGTACTGATAACCACTGAGGCACCGTACTGATAACCACTGAGGCACCGTACTGATAACCACTGAGGCACCGTACTGATAACCACTGAGGCACCGTACTGATAACCACTGAGGCACCGTACTGATAACCACTGAGACACCGTACTGATAACCACTGAGGCACCGTACTGATAACCACTGAGGCACCGTACTGATAACCACTGAGGCACCGTACTGATAACCACTGAGACACCGTACTGATAACCACTGAGCCACCGTACTGATAACCACTGAGACACCGTACTGATAACCACTGAGACACCGTACTGATAACCACTGAGGCACCGTACTGGTAACCACTGAGCCACCGTACTGATAACCACTGAGGCACGTACTGATAACCACTGAGGCACCGTACTGATAACCACTGAGGCACCGTACTGATAACCACTGAGCACCGTACTGATAACCACTGAGGCACCGTACTGATAACCACTGAGCCACCGTACTGATAACCACTGAGGCACCGTCCAATAATCACGGGCACCTTGCGGTAACCACTGAGACACCGTACTGATAACCACTGAGACACCGTACTGATAACCACTGAGACACCGTACTGATAACCACTGAGCCTACTGACCACTGAGGCACCGTACTGATAACCACTGAGGCACCGTACTGATAACCACTGAGGCACCGTACTGATAACCACTGAGACACCGTACTGATAACCACTGGACATGATAACCACTGAGACACCGTACTGATAACCACTGAGGCACCGTACTGATAACCACTGAGGCACCGTACTGATAACCACTGAGACACCGTACTGATAACCACTGAGACACCGTACTGATAACCACTGAGGCACCGTACTGATAACCACTGAGGACCGTACTGATAACCACTGAGACACCGTACTGATAACCACTGAGCACCGTACTGATAACCACTGAGGCACCGTCTTAACCACTGAGGCACCGTACTGATAACCACTGAGGCACCGTACTGATAACCACTGAGCCACCGTACTGATAACCACTGAGGCACCGTACTGATAACCACTGAGACACCGTACTGATAACCACTGAGGCACCGTACTGATAACCACTGAGGCACCGTACTGATAACCACTGAGATACCGTACTGATAACCACTGAGGCACCGTACTGATAACCACTGAGGCACCGTACTGATAACCACTGAGCCACCGTACTGATAACCACTGAGGCACCGTACTGATAACCACTGAGGCACCGTACTGATAACCACTGAGACACCGTACTGATAACCACTGAGACACCGTACTGATAACCACTGAGGCACCGTACTGATAACCACTGAGGCACCGTACTGATAACCACTGAGACACCGTACTGATAACCACTGAGCCACCGTACTGATAACCACTGAGGCACCGTACTGATAACCACTGAGACACCGTACTGATAACCACTGAGACACCGTACTGATAACCACTGAGACACCGTACTGATAACCACTGAGGCACCGTACTGATAACCACTGAGGCACCGTACTGATAACCACTGAGGCACCGTACTGATAACCACTGAGGCACCGTACTGATAACCACTGAGACACCGTACTGATAACCACTGAGGCACCGTACTGATAACCACTGAGGCACCGTACTGATAACCACTGAGGCACCGTACTGATAACCACTGAGACACCGTACTGATAACCACTGAGGCACCGTACTGATAACCACTGAGGCACCGTACTGATAACCACTGAGACACCGTACTGATAACCACTGAGACACCGTACTGATAACCACTGAGACACCGTACTGATAACCACTGAGGCACCGTACTGATAACCACTGAGGCACCGTACTGATAACCACTGAGACACCGTACTGATAACCACTGAGACACCGTACTGATAACCACTGAGGCACCGTACTGATAACCACTGAGGCACCGTACTGATAACCACTGAGGCACCGTACTGATAACCACTGAGGCACCGTACTGATAACCACTGAGACACCGTACTGATAACCACTGAGACACCGTACTGATAACCACTGAGGCACATACTGATAACCACTGAGGCACCGTACTGATAACCACTGAGGCACCGTACTGATAACCACTGAGACACCGTACTGATAACCACTGAGGCACCGTACTGATAACCACTGAGGCACCGTACTGATAACCACTGAGGCACCGTACTGATAACCACTGAGACACCGTACTGATAACCACTGAGGCACCGTACTGATAACCACTGAGACACCGTACTGATAACCACTGAGGCACCGTACTGATAACCACTGAGACACCGTACTGATAACCACTGAGACACCGTACTGATAACCACTGAGGCACCGTACTGATAACCACTGAGGCACCGCTACTGATAACCACTGAGACACCGTACTGATAACCACTGAGACACCGTACTGATAACCACTGAGGCACCGTACTGATAACCACTGAGGCACCGTACTGATAACCACTGAGGCACCGTACTGATAACCACTGAGACACCGTACTGATAACCACTGAGCCACCGTACTGATAACCACTGAGACACCGTACTGATAACCACTGAGGCACCGTACTGATAACCACTGAGCACCGTACTGATAACCACTGAGGCACCGTACTGATAACCACTGAGGCACCGTACTGATAACCACTGAGACACCGTACTGATAACCACTGAGGCACCGTACTGATAACCACTGAGGCACCGTACTGATAACCACTGGAGCACCGTACTGATAACCACTGAGGCACCGTAGGTACTGATAACCACTGAGACACCGTACTGATAACCACTGAGGCACCGTACTGATAACCACTGAGGCACCGTACTGATAACCACTGAGGCACCGTACTGATAACCACTGAGACACCGTACTGATAACCACTGAGCCACCGTACTGATAACCACTGAGGCACCGTACTGATAACCACTGAGGCACCGTACTGATAACCACTGAGGCACCGTACTGATAACCACTGAGGCACCGTACTGATAACCACTGAGGCACCGTACTGATAACCACTGAGACACCGTACTGATAACCACTGAGGCACCGTACTGATAACCACTGAGGCACCGTACTGATAACCACTGAGGCACCGTACTGATAACCACTGAGGCACCGTACTGATAACCACTGAGACACCGTACTGATAACCACTGAGCCACCGTACTGATAACCACTGAGGCACCGTACTGATAACCACTGAGGCACCGTACTGATAACCACTGAGGCACCGTACTGATAACCACTGAGGCACCGTACTGATAACCACTGAGACACCGTACTGATAACCACTGAGACACCGTACTGATAACCACTGAGGCACCGTACTGATAACCACTGAGGCACCGTACTGATAACCACTGAGACACCGTACTGATAACCACTGAGGCACCATGTAACCACTGAGCCACCGTACTGATAACCACTGAGACACCGTACTGATAACCACTGAGACCGTACTGATAACCACTGAGGCACCGTACTGATAACACGGCACCTACTGATAACCACTGAGCCACCGTACTGATAACCACTGAGGCACCGTACTGATAACCACTGAGGCACCGTACTGATATGTAACCACTGAGACACCGTACTGATAACCACTGAGACTGTACTGATAACCACTGAGGCACCGTACTGATAACCACTGAGGCACCGTACTGATAACCACTGAGGCACCGTACTGATAACCACTGAGGCACCGTACTGATAACCACTGAGGCACCGTACTGATAACCACTGAGACACCGTACTGATAACCACTGAGGCACCGTACTGATAACCACTGAGGCACCGTACTGATAACCACTGAGGCACCGTACTGATAACCACTGAGGCACCGTACTGATAACCACTGAGACACCGTACTGATAACCACTGAGCACCGTACTGATAACCACTGAGGCACCGTACTGATAACCACTGAGGCACCGTACTGATAACCACTGAGGCAACACCGTACTGATAACCACTGAGGCACCGTACTGATAACCACTGAGGCACCGTACTGATAACCACTGAGGCACCGTACTGATAACCACTGAGGCTGATAACCACTGAGGCACCGTACTGATAACCACTGAGGCACCGTACTGATAACCACTGAGCCACCGTACTGATAACCACTGAGACACCGTACTGATAACCACTGAGGCACGTACTGATAACCACTGAGGCACCGTACTGATAACCACTGAGACACCGTACTGATAACCACTGAGACACCGTACTGATAACCACTGAGGCACTGTACTGATAACCACTGAGGCACCGTACTGATAACCACTGAGGCACCGTACTGATAACAAGACTACTGATAACCACTGAGGCACCGTACTGATAACCACTGAGGCACCGTACTGATAACCACTGAGGCACCGTACTGATAACCACTGAGGCACCGTACTGATAACCACTGAGGCACCGTACTGATAACCACTGAGACACCGTACTGATAACCACTGAGACACCGTACTGATAACCACTGAGGCACCGTACTGATAACCACTGAGGCACCGTACTGATAACCACTGAGGCACCGTACTGATAACCACTGAGGCACCGTACTGATAACCACTGAGACACCGTACTGATAACCACTGAGGCACCGTACTGATAACCACTGAGACACCGTACTGATAACCACTGAGACACCGTACTGATAACCACTGAGGCACCGTACTGATAACCACTGAGCCACCGTACTGATAACCACTGAGGCACCGTACTGATAACCACTGAGGCACCGTACTGATAACCACTGAGACACCGTACTGATAACCACTGAGGCACCGTACTGATAACCACTGAGACACCGTACTGATAACCACTGAGGCACCGTACTGATAACCACTGAGGCACCGTACTGATAACCACTGAGACACCGTACTGATAACCACTGAGGCACCGTACTGATAACCACTGAGCCACCGTACTGATAACCACTGAGGCACCGTACTGATAACCACTGAGCCACCGTACTGATAACCACTGAGACACCGTACTGATAACCACTGAGACACCGTACTGATAACCACTGAGACACCGTACTGATAACCACTGAGCCACCGTACTGATAACCACTGAGGCACCGTACTGATAACCACTGAGGCACCGTACTGATAACCACTGAGCCACCGTACTGATAACCACTGAGGTAACCACTGAGGCGTACTGATAACCACTGAGACACCGTACTGATAACCACTGAGGCACCGTACTGATAACCACTGAGGCACCGTACTGATAACCACTGAGGCACCGTACTGATAACCACTGAGGCACCGTACTGATAACCACTGAGGCACCGTACTGATAACCACTGAGGCACCGTACTGATAACCACTGAGGCACCGTACTGATAACCACTGAGCACCGTACTGATAACCACTGAGCCACCGTACTGATAACCACTGAGGCACCGTACTGATAACCACTGAGACACCGTACTGATAACCACTGAGACACCGTACTGATAACCACTGAGGCACCGTACTGATAACCACTGAGACACCGTACTGATAACCACTGAGGCACCGTACTGATAACCACTGAGGCACCGTACTGATAACCACTGAGGCACCGTACTGATAACCACTGAGACACCGTACTGATAACCACTGAGGCACCGTACTGATAACCACTGAGGCACCGTACTGATAACCACTGAGGCACCGTACTGATAACCACTGAGGCACCGTACTGATAACCACTGAGGCACCGTACTGATAACCACTGAGGCACCGTACTGATAACCACTGAGGCACCGTACTGATAACCACTGAGGCACCGTACTGATAACCACTGAGGCACCGTACTGATAACCACTGAGGCACCGTACTGATAACCACTGAGGCACCGTACTGATAACCACTGAGACACCGTACTGATAACCACTGAGGCACCGTACTGATAACCACTGAGACACGTACTGATAACCACTGAGGCACCGTACTGATAACCACTGAGCACACCCATGTACTGATAACCACTGAGACACCGTACTGATAACCACTGAGCACCGTACTGATAACCACTGAGGCACCGTACTGATAACCACTGAGGCACCGTACTGATACTGATAACCACTGAGACACCGTACTGATAACCACTGAGGCACCGTACTGATAACCACTGAGGCACCGTACTGATAACCACTGAGCCACCGTACTGATAACCACTGAGACACCGTACTGATAACCACTGAGACACCGTACTGATAACCACTGAGGCACCGTACTGATAACCACTGAGGCACCGTACTGATAACCACTGAGGCACCACTAGACCGTACTGATAACCACTGAGACACCGTACTGATAACCACTGAGGCACCGTACTGATAACCACTGAGACACCGTACTGATAACCACTGAGGCACCGTACTGATAACCACTGAGGCACCGTACTGATAACCACTGAGGCACCGTACTGATAACCACTGAGGCACCGTACTGATAACCACTGAGACACCGTACTGATAACCACTGAGCCACCGTACTGATAACCACTGAGACACCGTACTGATAACCACTGAGGCACCGTACTGATAACCACTGAGGCACCGTACTGATAACCACTGAGGCACCGTACTGATAACCACTGAGACACCGTACTGATAACCACTGAGACACCGTACTGATAACCACTGAGGCACCGTACTGATAACCACTGAGGCACCGTACTGATAACCACTGAGCCACCGTACTGATAACCACTGAGCCACCGTACTGATAACCACTGAGGCACCGTACTGATAACCACTGAGGCACCGTACTGATAACCACTGAGGCACCGTACTGATAACCACTGAGACACCGTACTGATAACCACTGAGGCACCGTACTGATAACCACTGAGACACCGTACTGATAACCACTGAGGCACCGTACTGATAACCACTGAGGCACCGTACGGATAACCACTGAGACACCGTACTGATAACCACTGAGAAACCACCGTACTGATAACCACTGAGGCACCGTACTGATAACCACTGAGGCACCGTACTGATAACCACTGAGCCACCGTACTGATAACCACTGAGGCACCGTACTGATAACCACTGAGGCACCGTACTGATAACCACTGAGCCACCGTACTGATAACCACTGAGGCACCGTACTGATAACCACTGAGACACCGTACTGATAACCACTGAGACACCGTACTGATAACCACTGAGCACCGTACTGATAACCACTGAGGCACCGTACTGATAACCACTGAGGCACCGTACTGATAACCACTGAGACACCGTACTGATAACCACTGAGGCACCGTACTGATAACCACTGAGGCACCGTACTGATAACCACTGAGGACGTACTGATAACCATGAGCACCGTACTGATAACCACTGAGACACCGTACTGATAACCACTGAGGCACCGTACTGATAACCACTGAGGCACCGTACTGATAACCACTGAGGCACCGTACTGATAACCACTGAGGCACCGTACTGATAACCACTGAGGCACCGTACTGATAACCACTGAGACACCGTACTGATAACCACTGAGGCACTGATAACCACTGAGACACCGTACTGATAACCACTGAGACACCGTACTGATAACCACTGAGCCACCGTACTGATAACCACTGAGGCACCGTACTGATAACCACTGAGACACCGTACTGATAACCACTGAGGCACCGTACTGATAACCACTGAGACACCACTAAGTACTGATAACCACTGAGGCACCGTACTGATAACCACTGAGGCACCGTACTGATAACCACTGAGACACCGTACTGAGCACCGTACTGATAACCACTGAGGCACCGTACTGATAACCACTGAGGCACCGTACTGATAACCACTGAGACACCGTACTGATAACCACTGAGCACCGTACTGATAACCACTGAGGCACCGTACTGATAACCACTGAGGCACCGTACTGATAACCACTGAGGCACCGTACTGATAACCACTGAGGCACCGTACTGATAACCACTGAGACACCGTACTGATAACCACTGAGGCACCGTACTGATAACCACTGAGCCACCGTACTGATAACCACTGAGGCACCGTACTGATAACCACTGAGGCACCGTACTGATAACCACTGAGACACCGTACTGATAACCACTGAGGCACCGTACTGATAACCAACTGAGAGCACCGTACTGATAACCACTGAGGCACCGTACTGATAACCACTGAGACACCGTACTGATAACCACTGAGGCACCGTACTGATAACCACTGAGCCACCGTACTGATAACCACTGAGCACCGTACTGATAACCACTGAGGCACCGTACTGATAACCACTGAGGCACCGTACTGATAACCACTGAGACACCGTACTGATAACCACTGAGACACCGTACTGATAACCACTGAGGCACCGTACTGATAACCACTGAGGCACCGTACTGATAACCACTGAGACACCGTACTGATAACCACTGAGGCACCGTACTGATAACCACTGAGACACCGTACTGATAACCACTGAGACACCGTACTGATAACCACTGAGGCACCGTACTGATAACCACTGAGGCACCGTACTGATAACCACTGAGGCACCGTACTGATAACCACTGAGGCACCGTACTGATAACCACTGAGGCACCGTACTGATAACCACTGAGGCACCGTACTGATAACCACTGAGGCACCGTACTGATAACCACTGAGGCACCGTACTGATAACCACTGAGACACCGTACTGATAACCACTGAGGCACCGTACTGATAACCACTGAGGCACCGTACTGATAACCACTGAGGCACCGTACTGATAACCACTGAGGCACCGTACTGATAACCACTGAGGCACCGTACTGATAACATGAGACACCGTACTGATAACCACTGAGGCACCGTACTGATAACCACTGAGACACCGTACTGATAACCACTGAGGCACCGTACTGATAACCACTGAGACACCGTACTGATAACCACTGAGACCGTACTGATAACCACTGAGGCACCGTACTGATAACCACTGAGGCACCGTACTGATAACCACTGAGGCACCGTACTGATAACCACTGAGGCACCGTACTGATAACCACTGAGCCACCGTACTGATAACCACTGAGACACCGTACTGATAACCACTGAGGCACCGTACTATGATAACCACTGATAACCACTGAGGCACCGTACTGATAACCACTGAGCACCGTACTGATAACCACTGAGGCACCGTACTGATAACCACTGAGACACCGTACTGACCACTATATAACCACTGAGGCACCGTACTGATAACCACTGAGACACCGTACTGATAACCACTGAGGCACCGTACTGATAACCACTGAGACACCGTACTGATAACCACTGAGACACCGTACTGATAACCACTGAGACACCGTACTGATAACCACTGAGCCACCGTACTGATAACCACTGAGGCACCGTACTGATAACCACTGAGACACCGTACTGATAACCACTGAGGCACCGTACTGATAACCACTGAGGCACCGTACTGATAACCACTGAGGCACCGTACTGATAACCACTGAGACACCGTACTGATAACCACTGAGGCACCGTACTGATAACCACTGAGGCACCGTACTGATAACCACTGAGCACTGATAACCACTGGGCCACAGTACTGATAACCACTGAGCCACGTACTGATAACCACTGAGGCACCGTACTGATAACCACTGAGGCACCGTACTGATAACCACTGAGGCACCGTACTGATAACCACTGAGCACCGTACTGATAACCACTGAGGCACCGTACTGATAACCACTGAGACACCGTACTGATAACCACTGAGACACCGTACTGATAACCACTGAGGCACCGTACTGATAACCACTGAGGCACCGTACTGATAACCACTGAGGCACCGTACTGATAACCACTGAGGCACCGTACTGATAACCACTGAGACACGTACTGATAACCACTGAGGCACCGTACTGATAACCACTGAGGCACCGTACTGATAACCACTGAGCACCGTACTGATAACCACTGAGCACCGTACTGATAACCACTGAGGCACCGTACTGATAACCACTGAGGCACCGTACTGATAACCACTGAGGCACCGTACTGATAACCACTGAGGCACCGTACTGATAACCACTGAGCACCGTACTGATAACCACTGGGCACCGTACTGATAACCACTGAGACTAACCGTACTGATAACCACTGAGGCACCGTACTGATAACCACTGAGCCACCGTACTGATAACCACTGAGGCACCGTACTGATAACCACTGAGGCACCGTACTGATAACCACTGAGACACCGTACTGATAACCACTGAGACACCGTACTGATAACCACTGAGGCACCGTACTATAACCACTGAGGCACCGTACTGATAACCACTGAGGCACCGTACTGATAACCACTGAGCCACGTACTGATAACCACTGGCCACCGTGCTGATAACCACTGAGACACCGTACTGATAACCACTGAGGCACCGTACTGATAACCACTGAGGCACCGTACTGGTAACCACTGAGGCACCGTACTGATAACCACTGAGGCACCGTACTGATAACCACTGAGACACCGTACTGATAACCACTGAGGCACCGTACTGGTAACCACTGAGGCACCGTACTGATAACCACTGAGGCACCGTACTGATAACCACTGAGACACCGTACTGATAACCACTGAGACACCTTACTGATAACCACTGAGGCACCGTACTGATAACCACTGAGCACCGTACTGATAACCACTGAGGCACCGTACTGATAACCACTGAGACACCGTACTGATAACCACTGAGGCACCGTACTGATAACCACTGAGGCACCGTACTGATAACCACTGAGGCACCGTACTGATAACCACTGAGACACCGTACTGATAACCACTGAGCCACCGTACTGATAACCACTGAGGCACCGTACTGATAACCACTGAGCACCGTACTGATAACCACTGAGCACCATCTGATAACCACTGAGGCACCGTACTGATAACCACTGAGGCACCGTACGTTGATAACCACTGAGGCACCGTACTGATAACCACTGAGGCACCGTACTGATAACCACTGAGGCACCGTACTGATAACCACTGAGACACCGTACTGATAACCACTGAGGCACCGTACTGATAACCACTGAGGCACCGTACTGATAACCACTGAGGCACCGTACTGATAACCACTGAGACACCGTACTGATAACCACTGAGCCACCGTACTGATAACCACTGAGGCACCGTACTGATAACCACTGAGGCACCGTACTGATAACCACTGAGGCACCGTACTGATAACCACTGAGGCACCGTACTGATAACCACTGAGGCACCGTACTGATAACCACTGAGACACCGTACTGATAACCACTGAGACACCGTACTGATAACCACTGAGCACACCGTACTGATAACCACTGAGGCACCGTACTGATAACCACTGAGACACCGTACTGATAACCACTGAGGCACCGTACTGATAACCACTGAGGCACCGTACTGATAACCACTGAGGCACCGTACTGATAACCACTGAGACACCGTACTGATAACCACTGAGACACCGTACTGATAACCACTGAGGCACCGTACTGATAACCACTGAGACACCGTACTGATAACCACTGGGCACCGTACTGATAACCACTGAGGCACCGTACTGATAACCACTGAGCACCGTACTGATAACCACTGAGACACCGTACTGATAACCACTGAGACACCGTACTGATAACCACTGAGACACCGTACTGATAACCACTGAGGCACCGTACTGATAACCACTGAGGCACCGTACTGATAACCACTGGGCACCGTACTGATAACCACTGAGACACCGTACTGATAACCACTGAGACACCGTACTGATAACCACTGAGGCACCGTACTGATAACCACTGAGGCACCGTACTGATAACCACTGAGGCACCGTACTGATAACCACTGAGGCACCGTACTGATAACCACTGGGCCTACTGATAACCACTGAGGCACCGTACTGATAACCACTGAGGCACCGTACTGATAACCACTGAGGCACCGTACTGATAACCACTGAGGCACCGTACTGATAACCACTGAGACACCGTACTGATAACCACTGAGGCACCGTACTGATAACCACTGAGGCACCGTACTGATAACCACTGAGGCACCGTACTGATAACCACTGAGGCACCGTACTGATAACCACTGAGCACCGTACTGATAACCACTGAGCCACCTACTGATAACCACTGAGGCACCGTACTGATAACCACTGAGCCACCGTACTGATAACCACTGAGACACCGTACTGATAACCACTGAGACACCGTACTGATAACCACTGAGACACCGTACTGATAACCACTGAGGCACCGTACTGATAACCACTGAGGCACCGTACTGATAACCACTGAGACACCGTACTGATAACCACTGAGGCACCGTACTGATAACCACTGAGGCACCGTACTGATAACCACTGAGGCACCGTACTGATAACCACTGAGGCACCGTACTGATAACCACTGAGACACCGTACTGATAACCACTGAGGCACCGTACTGATAACCACTGAGGCACCGTACTGATAACCACTGAGCCACCGTACTGATAACCACTGAGGCACCGTACTGATAACCACTGAGGCACCGTACTGATAACCACTGAGGCACCGTACTGATAACCACTGAGACACCGTACTGATAACCACTGAGGCACCGTACTGATAACCACTGAGGCACCGTACTGATAACCACTGAGGCACCGTACTGATAACCACTGAGGCACCGTACTGATAACCACTGAGACACCGTACTGATAACCACTGAGACACCGTACTGATAACCACTGAGGCACCGTACTGATAACCACTGAGGCACCGTACTGATAACCACTGAGGCACCGTACTGATAACCACTGAGACACCGTACTGATAACCACTGAGGCACCGTACTGATAACCACTGAGACACCGTACTGATAACCACTGAGGCACCGTACTGATAACCACTGAGACACCGTACTGATAACCACTGAGGCACCGTACTGATAACCACTGAGCCACCGTACTGATAACCACTGAGACACCGTACTGATAACCACTGAGCCACCGTACTGATAACCACTGAGGCACCGTACTGATAACCACGTGTACACTGAGGCACCGTACTGATAACCACTGAGGCACCGTACTGATAACCACTGAGACACCGTACTGATAACCACTGAGGCACCGTACTGATAACCACTGAGGCACCGTACTGATAACCACTGAGGCACCGTACTGATAACCACTGAGGCACCGTACTGATAACCACTGAGACACCGTACTGATAACCACTGAGGCACCGTACTGATAACCACTGAGGCACCGTACTGATAACCACTGAGGCACCGTACTGATAACCACTGAGGCACCGTACTGATAACCACTGAGACACCGTACTGATAACCACTGAGCCACCGTACTGATAACCACTGAGGCACCGTACTGATAACCACTGAGGCACCGTACTGATAACCACTGAGCCACCGTACTGATAACCACTGAGACACCGTACTGATAACCACTGAGGCACCGTACTGATAACCACTGAGACACCGTACTGATAACCACTGAGGCACCGTACTGATAACCACTGAGGCACCGTACT
This sequence comes from Leptodactylus fallax, assembly GCA_947044405.1. Lineage (NCBI taxonomy): Eukaryota > Metazoa > Chordata > Amphibia > Anura > Leptodactylidae > Leptodactylus > Leptodactylus fallax. The sequence continues at coordinate 78,916 of CAMRHE010000372.1, read as the reverse complement.
GATAACCACTGAGACACCGTACTGATAACCACTGAGGCACCGTACTGATAACCACTGAGACACCGTACTGATAACCACTGAGACACCGTACTGATAACCACTGAGGCACCGTACTGATAACCACTGAGGCATCCGTACTGATAACCACTGAGGCACCGTACTGATAACCACTGAGACACCGTACTGATAACCACTGAGACACCGTACTGATAACCACTGAGGCACCGTACTGATAACCACTGAGACACCGTACTGATAACCACTGAGACACCGTACTGATAACCACTGAGACACCGTACTGATAACCACTGAGACACCGTACTGATAACCACTGAGGCACCGTACTGATAACCACTGAGGCACCGTACTGATAACCACTGAGGCACCGTACTGATAACCACTGAGGCACCGTACTGATAACCACTGAGGCACCGTACTGATAACCACTGAGACACCGTACTGATAACCACTGAGGCACCGTACTGATAACCACTGAGGCACCGTACTGATAACCACTGAGGCACCGTACTGATAACCACTGAGGCACCGTACTGATAACCACTGAGACACCGTACTGATAACCACTGAGGCACCGTACTGATAACCACTGAGGCACCGTACTGATAACCACTGAGGCACCGTACTGATAACCACTGAGGCACCGTACTGATAACCACTGAGGCACCGTACTGATAACCACTGAGGCACCGTACTGATAACCACTGAGGCACCGTACTGATAACCACTGAGGCACCGTACTGATAACCACTGAGGCACCGTACTGATAACCACTGAGGCACCGTACTGATAACCACTGAGACACCGTACTGATAACCACTGAGGCACCGTACTGATAACCACTAAGCACCGTACTGATAACCACTGAGGCACCGTACTGATAACCACTGAGGCACCGTACTGATAACCACTGAGGCACCGTACTGATAACCACTGAGACACCGTACTGATAACCACTGAGGCACCGTACTGATAACCACTGAGGCACCGTACTGATAACCACTGAGGCACCGTACTGATAACCACTGAGACACCGTACTGATAACCACTGAGGCACCGTACTGATAACCACTGAGACACCGTACTGATAACCACTGAGACACCGTACTGATAACCACTGAGGCACCGTACTGATAACCACTGAGGCACCGTACTGATAACCACTGAGACACCGTACTGATAACCACTGAGCCACCGTACTGATAACCACTGAGACACCGTACTGATAACCACTGAGGCACCGTACTGATAACCACTGAGGCACCGTACTGATAACCACTGAGGCACCGTACTGATAACCACTGAGACACCGTACTGATAACCACTGAGGCACCGTTACACCGTACTGATAACCACTGAGACACCGTACTGATAACCACTGAGGCACCGTACTGATAACCACTGAGGCACCGTACTGATAACCACTGAGGCACCGTACTGATAACCACTGAGACACCGTACTGATAACCACTGAGGCACCGTACTGATAACCACTGAGGCACCGTACTGATAACCACTGAGGCACCGTACTGATAACCACTGAGGCACCGTACTGATAACCACTGAGACACCGTACTGATAACCACTGAGGCACCGTACTGATAACCACTGAGGCACCGTACTGATAACCACTGAGGCACCGTACTGATAACCACTGAGGCACCGACTGATAAACTGAGACACCGTACTGATAACCACTGAGGCACCGTACTGATAACCACTGAGGCACCGTACTGATAACCACTGAGGCACCGTACTGATAACCACTGAGACACCGTACTGATAACCACTGAGGCACCGTACTGATAACCACTGAGGCACCGTACTGATAACCACTGAGGCACCGTACTGATAACCACTGAGACACCGTACTGATAACCACTGAGGCACCGTACTGATAACCACTGAGGCACCGTACTGATAACCACTGAGACACCGTACTGATAACCACTGAGGCACCGTACTGATAACCACTGAGGCACCGTACTGATAACCACTGAGGCACCGTACTGATAACCACTGAGGCACCGTACTGATAACCACTGAGGCACCGTACTGATAACCACTGAGGCACCGTACTGATAACCACTGAGACACCGTACTGATAACCACTGAGGCACCGTACTGATAACCACTGAGGCACCGTACTGATAACCACTGAGGCACCGTACTGATAACCACTGAGGCACCGTACTACTGATAACCACTGAGACACCGTACTGATAACCACTGAGACACCGTACTGATAACCACTGAGGCACCGTACTGATAACCACTGAGGCACCGTACTGATAACCACTGAGGCACCGTACTGATAACCACTGAGGCACCGTACTGATAACCACTGAGCCACGTACTATAACCACTGAGGCACCGTACTGATAACCACTGAGGCACCGTACTGATAACCACTGAGACACCGTACTGATAACCACTGAGGCACCGTACTGATAACCACTGAGGCACCGTACTGATAACCACTGAGGCACCGTACTGATAACCACTGAGGCACCGTACTGATAACCACTGAGACACCGTACTGATAACCACTGAGGCACCGTACTGATAACCACTGAGACACCGTACTGATAACCACTGAGGCACCGTACTGATAACCACTGAGGCACCGTACTGATAACCACTGAGGCACCGTACTGATAACCACTGAGGCACCGTACTGATAACCACTGAGGCACCGTACTGATAACCACTGAGACACCGTACTGATAACCACTGAGACACCGTACTGATAACCACTGAGGCACCGTACTGATAACCACTGAGGCACCGTACTGATAACCACTGAGGCACCGTACTGATAACCACTGAGACACCGTACTGATAACCACTGAGGCACCGTACTGATAACCACTGAGGCACCGTACTGATAACCACTGAGGCACCGTACTGATAACCACTGAGGCACCGTACTGATAACCACTGAGGCACCGTACTGATAACCACTGAGGCACCGTACTGATAACCACTGAGGCACGCGTATAACCACTGAGGCACCGTACTGATAACCACTGAGACACCGTACTGATAACCACTGAGGCACCGTACTGATAACCACTGAGGCACCGTACTGATAACCACTGAGGCACCGTACTGATAACCACTGAGACACCGTACTGATAACCACTGAGACACCGTACTGATAACCACTGAGACACCGTACTGATAACCACTGAGGCACCGTACTGATAACCACTGAGGCACCGTACTGATAACCACTGAGGCACCGTACTGATAACCACTGAGGCACCGTACTGATAACCACTGAGGCACCGTACTGATAACCACTGAGGCACCGTACTGATAACCACTGAGGCACCGTACTGATAACCACTGAGGCACCGTACTGATAACCACTGAGGCACCGTACTAATAACCACTGAGACACCGTACTGATAACCACTGAGGCACCGTACTGATAACCACTGAGCCACCGTACTGATAACCACTGAGCCACCGTACTGATAACCACTGAGGCACCGTACTGGTAACCACTGAGGCACCGTACTGATAACCACTGAGACACCGTACTGATAACCACTGACCGGCACCCGATAACCACTGAGGCACCGTACTGATAACCACTGAGGCACCGTACTGATAACCACTGAGGCACCGTACTGATAACCACTGAGGCACCGTACTGATAACCACTGAGGCACCGTACTGATAACCACTGAGGCACCGTACTGATAACCACTGAGGCACCGTACTGATAACCACTGAGGCACCGTACTGATAACCACTGAGACACCGTACTGATAACCACTGAGGCACCGTACTGATAACCACTGAGGCACCGTACTGATAACCACTGAGGCACCGTACTGATAACCACTGAGGCACCGTACTGATAACCACTGAGGCACGTATGATAACCACTGAGGCACCGTACTGATAACCACTGAGGCACCGTACTGATAACCACTGAGGCACCGTACTGATAACCACTGAGGCACCGTACTGATAACCACTGAGGCACCGTACTGATAACCACTGAGACACCGTACTGATAACCACTGAGGCACCGTACTGATAACCACTGAGGCACCGTACTGATAACCACTGAGGCACCGTACTGATAACCACTGAGACACCGTACTGATAACCACTGAGGCACCGTACTGATAACCACTGAGACACCGTACTGATAACCACTGAGACACCGTACTGATAACCACTGAGCCACCGTACTGATAACCACTGAGGCACCGTACTGATAACCACTGAGACACCGTACTGATAACCAGGCCCGTACTGATAACCACTGAGGCACCGTACTGATAACCACTGAGGCACCGTACTGATAACCACTGAGGCACCGTACTGATAACCACTGAGGCACCGTACTGATAACCACTGAGGCACCGTACTGATAACCACTGAGGCACCGTACTGATAACCACTGAGGCACCGTACTGATAACCACTGAGGCACCGTACTGATAACCACTGAGGCACCGTACTGATAACCACTGAGGCACCGTACTGATAACCACTGAGACACCGTACTGATAACCACTGAGACACCGTACTGATAACCACTGAGGCACCGTACTGATAACCACTGAGGCACCGTACTATACCTGAGCACCGTACTGATAACCACTGAGGCACCGTACTGATAACCACTGAGGCACCGTACTGATAACCACTGAGACACCGTACTGATAACCACTGAGGCACCGTACTGATAACCACTGAGGCACCGTACTGATAACCACTGAGGCACCGTACTGATAACCACTGAGGCACCGTACTGATAACCACTGAGGCACCGTACTGATAACCACTGAGGCACCGTACTGATAACCACTGAGGCACCGTACTGATAACCACTGAGGCACCGTACTGATAACCACTGAGGCACCGTACTGATAACCACTGAGGCACCGTACTGATAACCACTGAGACACCGTACTGATAACCACTGAGGCACCGTACTGATAACCACTGAGGCACCGTACTGATAACCACTGAGACACCGTACTGATAACCACTGAGACACCGTACTGATAACCACTGAGGCACCGTACTGATAACCACTGAGACACCGTACTGATAACCACTGAGACACCGTACTGATAACCACTGAGGCACCGTACTGATAACCACTGAGGCACCGTACTGATAACCACTGAGGCACCGTACTGATAACCACTGAGCACCGTACTGATAACCACTGAGGCACCGTACTGATAACCACTGAGACACCGTACTGATAACCACTGAGACACCGTACTGATAACCACTGAGACACCGTACTGATAACCACTGAGGCACCGTACTGATAACCACTGAGGCACCGTACTGATAACCACTGAGGCACCGTACTGATAACCACTGAGGCACCGTACTGATAACCACTGAGGCACCGTACTGATAACCACTGAGGCACCGTACTGATAACCACTGAGCCACCGTACTGATAACCACTGAGGCACCGTACTGATAACCACTGAGGCACCGTACTGATAACCACTGAGGCACCGTACTGATAACCACTGAGGCACCGTACTGATAACCACTGAGACACCGTACTGATAACCACTGAGACACCGTACTGATAACCACTGAGACACCGTACTGATAACCACTGAGGCACCGTACTGATAACCACTGAGGCACCGTACTGATAACCACTGAGACACCGTACTGATAACCACTGAGGCACCGTACTGATAACCACTGAGACACCGTACTGATAACCACTGAGGCACCGTACTGATAACCACTGAGCCACCGTACTGATAACCACACCATATAACCACTGGGCACCGTACTGATAACCACTGAGACACCGTACTGATAACCACTGAGACACCGTACTGATAACCACTGAGGCACCGTACTGATAACCACTGAGCCACCGTACTGATAACCACTGAGGCACCGTACTGATAACCACTGAGCCACCGTACTGATAACCACTGAGGCACCGTACTGATAACCACTGAGGCACCGTACTGATAACCACTGAGACACCGTACTGATAACCACTGAGGCACCGTACTGATAACCACTGAGCCACCGTACTGATAACCACTGAGGCACCGTACTGATAACCACTGAGGCACCGTACTGATAACCACTGAGACACCGTACTGATAACCACTGAGACACCGTACTGATAACCACTGAGACACCGTACTGATAACCACTGAGGCACCGTACTGATAACCACTGAGGCACCGTACTGATAACCACTGAGGCACCGTACTGATAACCACTGAGACACCGTACTGATAACCACTGAGGCACCGTACTGATAACCACTGAGACACCGTACTGATAACCACTGAGGCACCGTACTGATAACCACTGAGGCACCGTACTGATAACCACTGAGGCACCGTACTGATAACCACTGAGGCACCGTACTGATAACCACTGAGACACCGTACTGATAACCACTGAGACACCGTACTGATAACCACTGAGGCACCGTACTGATAACCACTGAGGCACCGTACTGATAACCACTGAGACACCGTACTGATAACCACTGAGGCACCGTACTGATAACCACTGAGGCACCGTACTGATAACCACTGAGGCACCGTACTGATAACCACTGAGGCACCGTACTGATAACCACTGAGCCACCGTACTGATAACCACTGAGGCACCGTACTGATAACCACTGAGGCACCGTACTGATAACCACTGAGGCACCCGCACTGATAACCACTGGAGACACCGTACTGATAACCACTGAGACACCGTACTGATAACCACTGAGGCACCGTACTGATAACCACTGAGGCACCGTACTGATAACCACTGAGGCACCGTACTGATACCACTGAGGCACCGTACTGATAACCACTGAGGCACCGTACTGATAACCACTGAGCCACCGTACTGATAACCACTGAGACACCGTACTGATAACCACTGAGGCACCGTACTGATAACCACTGAGACACCGTACTGATAACCACTGAGACACCGTACTGATAACCACTGAGGCACCGTACTGATAACCACTGAGGCACACCGTACTGATAACCACTGAGGCACCGTACTGATAACCACTGAGACACCGTACTGATAACCACTGAGGCACCGTACTGATAACCACTGAGGCACCGTACTGATAACCACTGAGGCACCGTCCTGATAACCACTGAGACACCGTACTGATAACCACTGAGACACCGTACTGATAACCACTGAGGCACCGTACTGATAACCACTGAGACACCGTACTGATAACCACTGAGGCACCGTACTGATAACCACTGAGACACCGTACTGATAACCACTGAGCCACCGTACTGATAACCACTGAGGCACCGTACTGATAACCACTGAGGCACCGTACCACTGAGCGTATGATACCACTGAGACACCGTACTGATAACCACTGAGACACCGTACTGATAACCACTGAGGCACCGTACTGATAACCACTGAGGCACCGTACTGATAACCACTGAGACACCGTACTGATAACCACTGAGGCACCGTACTGATAACCACTGAGGTGTACACTGAGGCACCGTACTGATAACCACTGAGCCACCGTACTGATAACCACTGAGACACCGTACTGATAACCACTGAGGCACCGTACTGATAACCACTGAGGCACCGTACTGATAACCACTGAGACACCGTACTGATAACCACTGAGGCACCGTACTGATAACCACTGAGCCAACGTACTGATAACCACTGAGGCACCGTACTGATAACACTGATAGATCCACTGAGCCACCGTACTGATAACCACTGAGGCACCGTACTGATAACCACTGAGCCACCGTACTGATAACCACTGAGCCACCGTACTGATAACCACTGAGCCACCGTACTGATAACCACTGAGGCACCGTACTGATAACCACTGAGACACCGTACTGATAACCACTGAGCCACCGTACTGATAACCACTGAGCCACCGTACTGATAACCACTGAGGCACCGTACTGATAACCACTGAGGCACCGTACTGATAACCACTGAGGCACCGTACTGATAACCACTGAGACACCGTACTGATAACCACTGAGGCACCGTACTGATAACCACTGAGCCACCGTACCACTGGCACCGTACTGATAACCACTGAGCCACCGTACTGATAACCACTGAGGCACCGTACTGACCACTGAGCCACCGTACTGATAACCACTGAGGCACCGTACTGATAACCACTGAGGCACCGTACTGATAACCACTGAGACACCGTACTGATAACCACTGAGCCACCGTACTGATAACCACTGAGGCACCGTACTGATAACCACTGAGGCACCGTACTGATAACCACTGAGACACCGTACTGATAACCACTGAGACACCGTACTGATAACCACTGAGCCACCGTACTGATAACCACTGAGACACCGTACTGATAACCACTGAGCCACCGTACTGATAACCACTGAGACACCGTACTGATAACCACTGAGACACCGTGCTGCTAACCGCTGAGCCACCGTACTGATAACCACTGAGCCCGCCTCCGCTGCCCCGCTGTACCACTGGCCCGTACTGTACCACTGACCCCCCCCGGCCACCGTACTGTAACCACTGAGCCACGGTACTGATAACCACTGAGACACCGTACTGATAACCACTGAGGCACCGTACTGATAACCACTGAGCCACGGTACTGATAACCACTGAGACACCTTGCTACTAACTACTGAGCCTCCGTACAGCATCGCACAGACATCCTATACGTGGACAGGGAGGAGGCGCTGGGTCCTTCATCTAAGGTAGGTGAGGAGAACTAAAGAACTAATTTGTTTTTTTTTTAGCGCAGTTGTGGGTGTTATAATAGTATAAGGGGGGATTATAACTATAAGGGGGGTCATTATATAAGGCATCATTAGGGGTGCAGTATTTATGTCAGGGGGAATCAGGGGAATAATATAAGGGGGCAATTAATATAATTAAGGTGACACTTGGGCTTTATTAAGGCAAAGACCCCACATAGCGGGCCGCAGCAAAAAAACACTGCAGGAAAAACTGTGGCAGTAAAACATCGCTGTTCTTCCCGCTGCGCTTTGCACAGATCGTTTGCAGAGGTTTCTTCTCCGGACTTTCTGCTTCAATTATATCTACAGGGAACCTCCAGCATTTCCGTAGGTATAACTGACACAATGTGTGGATGACAATCACTAGAATCCCATCCTATGCAGGGAGTTTAAAACACCGAGCTTTTTTCTGTGGCATTTTTCCACGTGTGGCCTTAAGGGCTCATTTCTATTGACGATGTATCCTCAGAATAAATCATCAATAAGAGGTCAGTGCCCTCCTCTGATCAGCTGTAAGAAGGGGCTATGGCGTCTGGTTATATCACAAGCTGTCTGTTTATAGTGACCGTGTGATGTAATTGTAGCCTTGTCACATAGACATGTACAGGACGAGGCTGTAGTTACATGACATGGCCGCTATGAGATGAATGACACTATGTAAACAGAGAAGGGGTCACGGCGCTTACACAGGTGCCACGGTTCATTCAAACAGCTGATCAGTGGGGGTCCTGGGTATTGGAACCCCAATAATTTTATTTACCTTTTAATTAGGTAACACCTGGGGCATTATTAATAAGGAGCACTATTTATACAGGGTACACACGGACATTACTAATATAAAGTTGCACTTGGGGGTATTATTCATTATGGGGGGTTATATCATATATTATATAATTGGGGTAGCAGCAGGATGGGGGTGCAGGTGAGGACAATGTGGGTCGGATGCCTGGAAAAGTGAGGAGCCAAAGATGTCTGTGTTGCAAACTTTACAGAGACTGGAAGAAGTGGTCATGGCCATCCAGATGAAAGAGATGCGGAATGTGAAGGATTAGTCAGAGACGTCACGGGTAAGTCACTAAATGTTACTGCCCGGTATTCACCTAAATTGTCTGCAGAGCCACTATATACCACTATATGCTCACCGTATACTGATAATATCGGTATTCCTAAGTTGGGGGCCCACTTGCCCCCTGTGCTGAGCCCCTAGCTACACCTTTGTCTGTACTGGAACCCTCGTACAATGTGTACAGTGCTGCGGAATATGTTGGCGCAATATAAATAACATGTATTATTATTATTATTATAACCACTGAGCCACCGCACTGTCCAGATCAGACCCCTGCACTACATAGTGATATAGAGGGGGTAATAATGGTACTGTATGACAGTAATAGAGAGGAGAGTGCAAGACAGCATGAGAGAGCAAGAGTGAGGGAGAGAGGAGAGAAAACACGAGATTCTACGAGACATGGACAGAGAGCATAAACAAGAAATAGAGAGGGGAAAGACTGAACGAGAGAGCGTGAGAGAGACAGAGAGGAGGAGATGACAAGAGAGAGAGTGTAAGAGATAGAGGGAGACAGAAATAGAAAGAGTAGGGGGGGTGAGAGAGTGAGAGGAAGGGGGAGACAGAGAGTAAAGTAGACTGAAAGAGAGAGGGGGAGAAAGAGACAGTCAGAGGCAGCGCAGTTACTACTTTTGCTGCAATACAAACACAAAGCACCAGATGTCGCTAATGAGTCATCTCTATGACTTTGCTGAATACAGCCATCTGGTGGTTATACTGTGCACCTACATCTACTACCGGATAGGTAACAATATTTTACCAGAGCTAATGAGTAGACCAGTGATAGTGCCGTAGACATAAGGCACAGCTGTATACCGCACCGGTGAGGGCCACCACCGAGCATCAGAGGTACTTCTCACCAGGCAAATTATCCAAAAACTAAACTGCTGGTTTTCATACTACACAAGCTACAGCACATGGTGGCCTGATGGTGACTGTCACCATCCCTCTCTCCTAACCAGTTACTGCGCCCCATCTATCACCACCTACCAGCCTTCTGCTCCCTCAATATTGTGGCCACTGCTGCTCAGATGCCCCATATCTAAAATTATACACAAGCAATTTGTGTCTAATAGACAGTGCCCCATGTAATAGTAGTGCTCCATACAGTAATAGTGCCCCATGTAATAGTAGTGCTCCATAGAGTAATAGTGCCCCATGTAATAGTAGTGCTCCATACAGTAATAGTGCCCCATGTACTAGTAGTGCTCCATACAGTAATAGTGCCCCATGTAATAGTAGTGCTCCATACAGTAATAGTGCCCCATGTAATAGTAGTGCTCCATACAGTAATAGTGCCCCATGTAATAGTAGTGCTCTATACAGTAAAAGTGCCCCATGTAATAGTAGTGCTTCATACAGTAATAGTGCCCCATGTAATAGTAGTGCTCCATACAGTAATAGTGCCCCATGTAATAGTAGTGCTCCATACAGTAATAGTGCCCCATGTAATAGTAGTGCTCCATACAGTAATAGTGCCCCATGTAATAGTAGTGCTCCATACAGTAATAGTGCCCCATGTAATAGTAGTGCTTCATACAGTAATAGTGCCCCATGTAATAGTAGTGCTCCATAGAGTAATAGTGCCCCATGTAATAGTAGTGCTCCATACAGTAATAGTGCCCCATGTACTAGTAGTGCTCCATACAGTAATAGTGCCCCATGTAATAGTAGTGCTCCATACAGTAATAGTGCCCCATGTAATAGTAGTGCTCCATACAGTAATAGTGCCCCATGTAATAGTAGTGCTCCATACAGTAATAGTGCCCCATGTAATAGTAGTGCTCTATACAGTAATAGTGCCCCATGTAATAGTAGTGCTTCATACAGTAATAGTGCCCCATGTAATAGTAGTGCTCCATACAGTAATAGTGCCCCATGTAATAGTAGTGCTCCATACAGTAATAGTGCCCCATGTAATAGTAGTGCTCCATACAGTAATAGTGCCCCATGTAATAGTAGTGCTTCATACAGTAATAGTGCCCCATGCAATAGTAGTGCTCCATACAGTAATAGTGCCCCATGTAATAGTAGTGCTCCATACAGTAATAGTGCCCCATGTAATAGTAGTGCTCCATACAGTAATAGTGCCCCATGTGGTAGTAGTGCTCCATACAGTAATAGTGCCCCATGTAATAGTAGTGCTCCATACAGTAATAGTGCCCCATGTAATAGTAGTGCTCTATACAGTAATAGTGCCCCATGTAATAGTAGTGCTCCATACAGTAATAGTGCCCCATGTAATAGTAGTGCTCCATACAGTAATAGTGCCCCATGTAATAGTAGTGCTCCATACAGTAATAGTGCCCCATGTAATAGTAGTGCTCCATACAGTAATAGTGCCCCATGTAATAGTAGTGCTCCATACAGTAATAGTGCCCCTTGTAATAGTAGTGCTCCATACATTGTGCCTTGTAGTGCTCCACATAATAGTGCCCCATGTAATAGTAGTGCTCCATACAGTAATAGTGCCCCATGTAATAGTAGTGCTCCATACAGTAATAGTGCCCCATGTAATAGTAGTGCTCCATACAGTAACAGTGCCCCATGTAATAGTACTGCTCCATACATAATAGTGCCCCATGTAATAGTAGTGCTCCATGCAGTAATAGTGCCCCATGTAATAGTAGTGCTCCATACAGTAATAGTGCCCCGGGTGATAGTAGTGCTCCATACAGTAATAGTGCCCCAGGTGATAGTAGTGCTCCATACAGTATTAGTGCCCCAGGTGATAGTAGTGCTCCATACAGTAATAGTGCCCCATGTGGTAGTAGTGCTCCATACAGTAACAGTGCCCCATGTAATAGTAGTGCTCCATACAGTAACAGTGCCCCATGTAATAGTAGTGCTCCATGCAGTAATAGTGCCCAATGTGGTAGTAGTGCTCCATACAGTAATAGTGCCCCATGTAATAGTAGTGCTCCATACAGTAATAGTGCCCCATGTAATAGTAGTGCTCCATACAGTAACAGTGCCCCATGTAAAAGCAGTGCTCCATACAGTAACAGTGCCCCATGTAATAGCAGTGCTCCATACAGTAACAGTGTCCCATGTAATAGTAGTGCTCCATACAGTAATAGTGCCCCAGGTGATAGTAGTGCTCCATACAGTAATAGTGCCCCATGTAATAGCAGTGCTCCATACAGTAACAGTGCCCCATGTAATAGTAGTGCTCCATACAGTAATAGTGCCCCATGTAATAGTAGTGCTCCATACAGTAATAGTGCCCCATGTAATAGTAGTGCTCCATACAGTAATAGTGCCCCATGTAATAGTAGTGCTCCATACAGTAATAGTGCCCCATGTAATAGTAGTGCTCTATACAGTAATAGTGCCCCATGTAATAGTAGTGCTTCATACAGTAATAGTGCCCCATGTAATAGTAGTGCTCCATACAGTAATAGTGCCCCATGTAATAGTAGTGCTCCATACAGTAATAGTGCCCCATGTAATAGTAGTGCTTCATACAGTAATAGTGCCCCATGCAATAGTAGTGCTCCATACAGTAATAGTGCCCCATGTAATAGTAGTGCTCCATACAGTAATAGTGCCCCATGTAATAGTAGTGCTCCATACAGTAATAGTGCCCCATGTAATAGTAGTGCTTCATACAGTAATAGTGCCCCATGCAATAGTAGTGCTCCATACAGTAATAGTGCCCCATGTAATAGTAGTGCTCTATACAGTAATAGTGCCCCATGTAATAGTAGTGCTCCATGCAGTAATAGTGCCCCATGTAATAGTAGTGCTCCATACAGTAATAGTGCCCCATGTAATAGTAGTGCTCCATACAGTAATAGTGCCCCATGTAATAGTAGTGCTCCATACAGTAATAGTGCCCCTTTTAATAGTAGTGCTCCATACAGTAATAGTGCCCCATGCAATAGTAGTGCTCCATACAGTAATAGTGCCCCTTGTAATAGTAGTGCTCCATACAGTAATAGTGCCCCAGGTGATAGTAGTGCTCCATACAGTAATAGTGCCCCATGTAATAGTAGTGCTCCATACAGTAATAGTGCCCCAGGTGATAGTAGTGCTCCATACAGTAATAGTGCCCCATGTAATAGTAGTGCTCCATACAGTAACAGTGCCCCATGTAATAGTAGTGCTCCATACAGTAACAGTGCCCCATGTAATAGTAGTGCTCCATACAGTAATAGTGCCTCATGTAATAGTAGTGCTCCATACAGTAATAGTGCCCCATGTAATAGTAGTGCTCCATACAGTAATAGTGCCCCATGTAATAGTAGTGCTCCATACAGTAATAGTGCCCCATGTAATAGTAGTGCTCCATACAGTAATAGTGCCCCATGTAATAGTAGTGCTCCATACAGTAATACTGTCCCATGTAATAGTAGTGCTCCATACAGTAATAGTGCCCCATGTAATAGTAGTGCTCCATACAGTAATACTGTCCCATGTAATAGTAGTGCTCCATACAGTAACAGTGCCCCATGTAATAGTAGTGCTCCATACATAATAGTGCCCCATGTAATGGTAGTGCTCCATGCAGTAATAGTGCCCCATGTAATAGTAGTGCTCCATACAGTAATAGTGCCCCAGGTGATAGTAGTGCTCCATACAGTAATAGTGCGCCATGTAATAGTAGTGCTCCATACAGTAATAGTACCCCATGTAATAGTAGTGCTCCATACAGTAATAGTGCCCCATGTAATAGTAGTGCTCCATACAGTAATAGTACCCCATGTAATAGTAGTGCTCCATACAGTAATAGTGCCCCATGTAATAGTAGTGCTTCATACAGTAATAGTGCCCCATGTAATAGTAGTGCTCCATACAGTAATACTGCCCCATGTAATAGTAGTGCTCCATACAGTAATAGTGCCCCAGGTGATAGTAGTGCTCCATACAGTAATAGTGCCCCATGTAATAGTAGTGCTCCATACAGTAATAGTGCCCCATGTAATAGTAGTGCTCCATGCAGTAATAGTGCCCAATGTGGTAGTAGTGCTCCATACAGTAATAGTGCCCCATGTAATAGTAGTGCTCCATACAGTAATAGTGCCCCATGTAATAGTAGTGCTCCATACAGTAATACTGTCCCATGTAATAGTAGTGCTCCATACAGTAATAGTGCCCCATGTAATAGTAGTGCTCCATACAGTAATAGTGCCCCATGTAATAGCAGTGCTCCATACAGTAATAGTGTCCCATGTAATAGTAGTGCTCCATGCAGTAACAGTGCCTAAGGTAGCAGTAGGGTAAGGTGACAAAATGTGAAAAAGTTCAAGGGGTATGAATACTTTTGCAAGGCACTGTATGTACAGGACATCCTGACACTGCCACATATGTTTTCTCTCTTGGCAGGGTGGACAATTTTTATAAACACAACACACCCCACCCACAAAAAAACGGGTTCTCTAGAAATGTCTCCACCAGATTACAACACTTCCTGGTCCTGTGGTAAATGTACTGCAGTATATACCATACAGATCCTGTATACCTCCATGTCCTGCCGTATCTCATCTTGTATCCAGGCTACAGGTCTGGCTGTAACATCTATGGTACATGTACTGCAGGATACCATACAGAGCCTGTATACCTCCATGTCCTGCCGTATCTCATCTTGTATCCAGACTACAGGCCCAGCTGTAACATCTGTGGTAAATGTACTGCAGGATACCATACAGAACCTGTATACCTCCATGTCCTGCCGTATCTCATCTTGTATCCAGGCTACAGGCCCGGCTGTAACATCTGTGGTAAATGTACTGCAGGATACCATACAGAACCTGTATACCTCCATGTCCTGCCGTATCTCATCTTGTATCCAGACTACAGGCCCAGCTGTAACATCTGTGGTAAATACTGCAGGATACCATACAGAACCTGTATACCTCCATGTCCTGCTGTATCTCATCTTGTATCCAGACTACAGGTCCAGCTGTAACATCTGTGGTAAATGTACTGCAGGATACCATACAGAACCTGTATACCTCCATGTCCTGCCGTATCTCATCTTGTATCCAGACTACAGGCCCAGCAGTAACATCTGTGGTAAATGTACCGCAGGATACCATACAGATCCTGTATACCTCCATGTCCTGCCATATCTCATCTTGTATCCAGACTACAGGCCCAGCTGTAACATCTGTGGTAAATGTACTGCAGGATACCATACAGAGCCTGTATACCTCCATGTCCTGCCGTATCTCATCTTGTATCCAGGCTACAGGCCCAGCTGTAACATCTGTGGTAAATGTACTGCAGGATACCATACAGAACCTGTATACCTCCATGTCCTGCCATATCTCATCTTGTATCCAGACTACAGGCCCGGCTGTAACATCTGTGGTAAATGTACTGCAGGATACCATACAGAGCCTGTATACCTCCATGTCCTGCCGTATCTCATCTTGTATCCAGGCTACAGGCCCGGCTGTAACATCTGTGGTAAATGTACTGCAGGATACCATACAGAACCTGTATACCTCCATGTCCTGCCGTATCTCATCTTGTATCCAGGCTACAGGCCCAGCTGTAACATCTGTGGTAAATGTACTGCAGGATACCGTACAGATCCTGTATACCTCCATGTCCTGCCGTATCTCATCTTGTATCCAGGCTACAGGTCTGGCTGTAACATCTATGGTACATGTACTGCAGGATACCATACAGAGCCTGTATACCTCCATGTCCTGCCGTATCTCATCTTGTATCCAGACTACAGGCCCAGCTGTAACATCTGTGGTAAATGTACTGCAGGATACCATACAGAACCTGTATACCTCCATGTCCTGCCGTATCTCATCTTGTATCCAGGCTACAGGCCCGGCTGTAACATCTGTGGTAAATGTACTGCAGGATACCATACAGATCCTGTATACCTCCATGTCCTGCTGTATCTCATCTTGTATCCAGGCTACAGGTCCAGCTGTAACATCTGTGGTAAATGTACTGCAGGATACCATACAGAACCTTTATACCTCCATGTCCTGCCGTATCTCATCTTGTATCCAGGCTACAGGTCCAGCTGTAACATCTGTGGTAAATGTACTGCAGGATACCATACAGAACCTGTATACCTCCATGTCCTGCCGTATCTCATCTTGTATCCAGACTACAGGCTTAGCTGTAACATCTGTGGTAAATGTACTGCAGGATACCATACAGAACCTGTATACCTCCATGTCCTGCCATATCTCATCTTGTATCCAGACTACAGGCCCAGTGTAACATCTGTGGTAAATGTACTGCAGGATACCATACAGAACCTGTATACCTCCATGTCCTGCCGTATCTCATCTTGTATCCAGGCTACAGGCCCAGCTGTAACATCTGTGGTAAATGTACTGCAGGATACCATACAGAACCTGTATACCTCCATGTCCTGCCGTATCTCATCTTGTATCCAGACTACAGGCCCGGCTGTAACATCTGTGGTAAATGTACTGCAGGACACCATACAGAACCTGTATACCTCCATGTCCTGCCGTATCTCATCTTGTATCCAGGCTACAGGCCCAGCTGTAACATCTGTGGTAAATGTACTGCAGGATACCATACAGAACCTGTATACCTCCATGTCCTGCCATATCTCATCTTGTATCCAGACTACATGCCCAGCTGTAACATGTGTGGTAAATGTACTGCAGGATACCATACAGAACCTGTATACCTCCATGTCCTGCCGTATCTCATCTTGTATCCAGACTACAGGCCCAGCTGTAACATCTCTGGTAAATGTACTGCAGGATACCATACAGAACCTGTATACCTCCATGTCCTGCCGTATCTCATCTTGTATCCAGGCTACAGGCCCAGCTGTAACATCTGTGGTAAATGTACTGCAGGATACCATACAGAACCTGTATACCTCCATGTCCTGCCGTATCTCATCTTGTATCCAGACTACAGGCCCGGCTGTAACATCTGTGGTAAATGTACTGCAGGACACCATACAGAACCTGTATACCTCCATGTCCTGCCGTATCTCATCTTGTATCCAGGCTACAGGCCCAGCTGTAACATCTGTGGTAAATGTACTGCAGGATACCATACAGAACCTGTATACCTCCATGTCCTGCCGTATCTCATCTTGTATCCAGACTACAGGCCCAGCTGTAACATCTGTGGTAAATGTACTGCAGGATACCATACAGAACCTGTATACCTCCATGTCCTGCCGTATCTCATCTTGTATCCAGGCTACAGGCCCGGCTGTAACATCTGTGGTAAATGTACTGCAGGATACCATACAGAACCTGTATACCTCCATGTCCTGCCGTATCTCATCTTGTATCCAGACTACAGGCCCAGCTGTAACATGTGTGGTAAATGTACTGCAGGATACCATACAGAACCTGTATACCTCCATGTCCTGCCGTATCTCATCTTGTATCCAGGCTACAGGCCCAGCTGTAACATCTGTGGTAAATGTACTGCAGGATACCATACAGAACCTGTATACCTCCATGTCCTGCCGTATCTCATCTTGTATCCAGGCTACAGGCCCAGCTGTAACATCTGTGGTAAATGTACTGCAGGATACCATACAGAACCTGTATACCTCCATGTCCTGCCGTATCTCATCTTGTATCCAGACTACAGGTCCAGCTGTAACATCTGTGGTAAATGTACTGCAGGATACCATACAGAGCCTGTATACCTCCATGTCCTGCCGTATCTCATCTTGTATCCAGGCTACAGGCCGAGCTGTAACATCTGTGGTAAATGTACTGCAGGATACCATACAGAACCTGTATACCTCCATGTCCTGCCGTATCTCATCTTGTATCCAGACTACAGGCCCAGCTGTAACATCTGTGGTAAATGTACTGCAGGATACCATACAGAGCCTGTATACCTCCATGTCCTGCCGTATCTCATCTTGTATCCAGACTACAGGTCCAGCTGTAACATCTGTGGTAAATGTACTGCAGGATACCATACAGATCCTGTATACCTCCATGTCCTGCCGTATCTCATCTTGTATCCAGGCTACAGGCCGAGCTGTAACATCTGTGGTAAATGTACTGCAGGATACCATACAGAACCTGTATACCTCCATGTCCTGCCGTATCTCATCTTGTATCCAGACTACAGGTCCGGCTGTAGCATCTGTGGTAAATGTACTGCAGGATACCATACAGAACCTGTATACCTCCATGTCCTGCCGTATCTCACCTCGTATCCAGGCTACAGGCCCGGCTGTAACATCTGTGGTAAATGTACTGCAGGATACCATACAGAACCTGTATACCTCCATGTCCTGCCGTATCTCATCTTGTATCCAGGCTATAGGCCCAGCTGTAACATCTGTGGTAAATGTACTGCAGGATACCATACAGAACCTGTATACCTCCATGTCCTGCCGTATCTCATCTTGTATCCAGACTACAGGCCCGGCTGTAACATCTGTGGTAAATGTACTGCAGGATACCATACAGATCCTGTATACCTCCATGTCCTGCCGTATCTCATCTTGTATCCAGACTACAGGCCCAGCTGTAACATCTGTGGTAAATGTACTGCAGGATACCATACAGAACCTGTATACCTCCATGTCCTGCCGTATCTCATCTTGTATCCAGGCTACAGGCATGGCTGTAACATCTGTGGTAAATGTACTGCAGGATACCATACAGACCCTGTATACCTCCATGTCCTGCTGTATCTCATCTTGTATCCAGACTACAGGCCCAGCTGTAACATCTGTGGTAAATGTACTGCAGGATACCATACAGAACCTGTATACCTCCATGTCCTGCTGTATCTCATCTTGTATCCAGACTACAGGCCTGGCTGTAACATCTGTGGTAAATGTACCGCAGGATACCATACAGAGCCTGTATACCTCCATGTCCTGCTGTATCTCATCTTGTATCCAGACTACAGGCCCAGCTGTAACATCTGTGGTAAATGTACTGCAGGATACCATACAGAACCTGTATACCTCCATGTCCTGCCGTATCTCATCTTGTATCCAGACTACAGGCCTAGCTGTAACATCTGTGGTAAATGTGCTGCAGGATACCATACAGAAGCTGTATACCTCCATGTCCTGCCGTATCTCATCTTGTATCCAGGCTACAGGCCCAGCTGTAACATCTGTGGTAAATGTACTGCAGGACACCATACAGAACCTGTATACCTCCATGTCCTGCCGTATCTCATCTTGTATCCAGGCTACAGGCCCAGCTGTAACATCTGTGGTAAATGTACTGCAGGATACCATACAGAGCCTGTATACCTCCATGTCCTGCCGTATCTCATCTTGTATCCAGACTACAGGCCCGGCTGTAACATCTGTGGTAAATGTACTGCAGGATACCATACAGAGCCTGTATACCTCCATGTCCTGCCGTATCTCATCTTGTATCCAGACTACAGGCCCAGCTGTAACATCTGTGGTAAATGTACTGCAGGACACCATACAGAACCTGTATACCTCCATGTCCTGCCGTATCTCATCTTGTATACAGGCTAGAGGTGCCAACAGGGTCCTAGAGCCTTTGCCCAGTTGTACAATATACCCCAATGCCCTTCTTCCTTGGCTGTGATATTGTAGTCATTTCCATAGATCATCTTTATATAGTTCAGCTCTTACATATATCACCATTACAACTGCTCTGGATTAAATTTAGGGGAGCAGACGAAGAGGGACATTAAGCTGGAGGGGGACATTACAATGTGGGGTATATACTGTTAGGGTGACTGTAGAGGCATTATAGTGTGTGGGGGCACAAAGAGAAATGGATGGGTGTGATGATTCCACTTAAATATGGCTATAACTCAAAGATGTATTTTGATCTCTGGGTATCGTATCTCCATCTTAATTCTATTTAATTTAACTGTGCGTAGCTCTAATCCTAGGTGCATGTAGTCAGTAGTGGCAACAATGTAACAATAGGGCTTTGTACTATTGGCTCCATTGAATTCCTACATAGCCCTGGGTGATCAAATACACATGTATTGTTTGGCCTGGGCTGTTGATCCGACCTGGTTGAAAACATATAGACGGCATTGTGTCATTCCACTTGGTTCCATCTCCTTACAAAGAATCTTAACTTGAGTGCGTTAGTCAATCAGACTTGCCGTTGCCGGTGACCACATTCTGGGTGGTGTAATCAAGGGTATAAAAGATGAGGTAAGAGGTCAGTGAGGAAGAATACTGTGCTGAGACTGCAGGAGAAGATACTGTGATGAGCATGCAGGCTGGAATGTGTTGATGCTGCTGCTAGGCGCCTCCACTGGTTATCCCCACATGCCATGTGTGAGGGTTGGATTATAGAGCCACATCCAGGATATGTGTGGTAAAGTAATTATTTCACTTTTATTCCCTTTTTATTTTATGTGCTGTATATTGTAACTAGTAACTGTTAATGCTTGCATACATCTGCATATCTGTTCTGAACTGCATGTGTTAGATGTTAATACCCACCCATTTAGGGGTTAGTAAATATACAAAATTTAGAAAGCTTGTCTTGTATTTATCTGGTGGACCCAGCACTCACTGGCGGTGAGTGTGGTTTTTAGTAAAGAAGTCTCAGGTGTGGGCCAACGCGGTGGTTGGCGCACTGAGGATCTTTCACAATGGGAATGGGCGGAGTCAACACAGAACTGGGTGGAGCTAAAATTCCTGCTGTGCGCTAGCCGCAGCACATTCATAGGGCCAGATTTATCTTGTAGGGAACTGCCATTTCTACTAGTATATAATGTATCTGGCTTCTTTGCCCCTGCAGTTTGGCTTCAGAGACCCCAGGCATTTAGTGCAAGTTTTGTTTTGTAAATACAGTGAGTCAGACACATGTGAGGCAGAGCTGCTGGGGGGAGAGATGTGAGCAGAGCTGCTGAGACAGACATGTTATGTCTGGGGGAGTCTAAGAGCCACTTGTTCCTCTTTACTTCACAGTATATAGTTAGGTATGTGTTACCCCCTATATACTCACAGGACCTAGCTAGTAACTGTAGTTAGGGATCCATATATATATATAGTTCAGGGCAGTGATAGGTTAGGCTTCCGAAGGCCAACTAGCTAGTTAGAGGCCCAGTGGCACTAGTAGTTTAGCTGGCAGGTTAAGGACTCAGTGTTAGGGTAGTCAGGCCTGTATCTACTGCCGTCACCGTCGCCCTGTTTGCTGCCTGTGAAGAATCTCACCATCATCATCATCATATCCTGATCGGTTGTCTGTCATCTCCTGGAAGAATCCGAGGATCCACAGTCATCCACAGGGGCCCCTGCATCTCTTCTGTTGCCTGGAGGTATTGTGCACTGGACTCTTGCTATATATCTATATATATACCCGGGTATATAACCTAAGACGGTTGAGGACTTGCTGGTTGTTGTAGTACTGCTGTGTTCTGAGTATATTGTATGTATGTATTATTACCCTGTTGATTCTTATAAAGCTACTGTTATAACCTTATGTGGTATCTGTATGTATTCTTCAGACTGTGAGATTAGTACAGTGATCCTTGTTAAGGCTACTAACTGTACTTCATGGGTAAGTCCCAGGAAGAGACCGCCCTGTAATACAGAGGCTCTATCCTGGGTGGAGGCACTGATATATTTCATATATGTTCCCACTCTTCCCTTCAGCGAAGGCTTCAGGTCCCATTATACACACAGGTCAGCGCCAGAGTCTGTTGCGGGAGGGATAATACTCATACCCCCCCCCAAATAGGGCTACATTGTCATGGAGTGTATCTCATCCTGTGTGATACTGTTATTCTTCTCCTGTGTATCTCATCCTTAGTGATACTGTTATTCTTCTCTTGTGTATCTGAGCTGTGTATCTCATCCTGTGTGATATTGTTAGTCCTCTCCTGTGTGGTGAGCTGTGTATCTCAGCCTGCCCTGTGACTGTTCTACCCTCCCTATCACCTGAGGTCTCTGGCTCAGTACACACTCAGCGCTGCTACATCACTTCTTCTCACTTCAGGGGGAGGATGTGAGAAGACTACAACTCCCATGAAACAGCGCGTCAGTGACGACAGGACGTTAGTGGACGCGCTGCGCGGTGACGTAAGCGAGAGGGCGGTGCCCGAGATCCCGCAGACATGGCGGAGCTGGAAACAGCGGCGGAACATGAGCGAATACTGCGGGAGATTGAGAGCACGGAGACGGCGTGTATCGGGCCGACCCTGCGGTGAGTGAGGGACGGAGCTGTGACCGGGAGGCGGAGACATGAGAGTGCCCCTCCCCCAATATAAGAGACAGACTGCCCACCCCATAACAGACAATCCTGTCACTACAAATGTGTACAGAGATAAGAGACTGCCCACCCCATAACAGACAGTCCTGTCACTACAAATATGTACAGAGATAAGAGACTGCCCACCCCATAACAGACAGTCCTGTCACTACAAATATGTACAGAGATAAGAGACTGCCCCCCATAACAGACAGTCCTGTCACTACAAATATGTACAGAGATAAGAGACTGCCCACCCCATAACAGTCCTGTCACTACAAATATGTACAGAGATAAGAGACTGCCCACCCCATAACAGTCCTGCCACTACAAATATGTAGAGATAAGAGACTGCCCACCCCATAACAGACAGTCCTGTCACTACAAATATGTACAGAGATAAGAGACTGCCCACCCCATAACAGACAGTCCTGTCACTACAAATATGTACAGAGATAAGAGACTGCCCACCCCATAACAGACATTCCTGTCACTACAAATATGTACAGAGATAAGAGACTGCCCACCCCATAACAGACAGTCCTGTCACTACAAATATGTACAGAGATAAGAGACTGCCCACCCCATAACAGTCCTGTCACTACAAATGTACGGAGAAAAGGCCCCCCCCACCCCAAACAGTCCTGCCACTACAAATATGTACAGAGATAAGAGACTGCCCACCCCATAACAGCCCCCCCCCCCCCCAGACAGTCCTGTCACTACAAATATGTACAGAGATAAGAGACTGCCCACCCCATAACAGACAGTCCTGTCACTACAAATATGTACAGAGATAAGAGACTGCCCACCCCATAACAGACAGTCCTGTCACTACAAATATGTACAGAGATAAGAGACTGCCCACCCCATAACAGACATTCCTGTCACTACAAATATGTACAGAGATAAGAGACTGCCCACCCCATAACAGACAGTCCTGTCACTACAAATATGTACAGAGATAAGAGACTGCCCACCCCATAACATTCCTGTCACTACAAATATGTACAGAAATAAGAGACTGCCCACCCCATAACAGACAGTCCTGTCACTACAAATATGTACAGAGATAAGAGACTGCCCACCCCATAACAGTCCTGTCACTACAAATATGTACAGAGATAAGAGACTGCCCACCCCATAACAGTCCTGTCACTACAAATATGTACAGAGATAAGAGACTGCCCACCCCATAACAGACAGTCCTGTCACTACAAATATGTACAGAGATAAGAGACTGCCCACCCCATAACATTCCTGTCACTACAAATATGTACAGAAATAAGAGACTGCCCACCCCATAACAGACAGTCCTGTCACTACAAATATGTACAGAGATAAGAGACTGCCCACCCCATAACAGTCCTGTCACTACAAATATGTACAGAGATAAGAGACTGCCCACCCCATAACAGTCCTGTCACTACAAATATGTACAGAGATAAGAGACTGCCCACCCCATAACAGTCCTGTCACTACAAATATGTACAGAGATAAGAGACTGCCCACCCCATAACAGACAGTCCTGTCACTACAAATATGTACAGAGATAAGAGACTGCCCACCCCATAACAGACAGTCTTGTCACTACAAATATGTACAGAGATAAGAGACTGCCCACCCCATAACAGACATTCCTGTCACTACAAATATGTACAGAGATAAGAGACTGCCCACCCCATAACAGTCCTGTCACTACAAATATGTACAGAGATAAGAGACTGCCCACCCCATAACAGTCCTGTCACTACAAATATGTACAGAGATAAGAGACTGCCCACCCCAACGACCCCAATCCTGTCACTACAAATATGTACAGAGATAAGAGACTGCCCACCCCATAACAGTCCTGACACTACAAATATGTACAGAGATAAGAGACTTCCCCCCATAACAGACAGTCTTGTCACTACAAATATGTACAGATAAGAGACTGCCCCCCCATAACAGACAGTCCTGTCACTACAAATATGTACAGAGATAAGAGACTGCCCACCCCATAACAGACAGTCCTGTCACTACAAATATGTACAGAGATAAGAGACTGCCCACCCCATAACAGACAGTCCTGTCACTGCAAATATGTACAGAGATCAGAGACTGCCCACCCCATAACAGACAGTTCTGTCACTACAAATATGTACAGAGATAAGAGACTGCCCCCCATAACAGACAGTCCTGTCACTACAAATGTGTACAGAGATCAGAGACTGCCCACCCCATAACAGACAGTCCTGTCACTACAAATGTGTACAGAGATAAGAGACTGCCCACCCCATAACAGACAGTCCTGTCACTGCAATTATGTACAGAGATAAGAGACTGCCCCCCCATAACAGACAGTCCTGTCACTACAAATATGTACAGAGATAAGAGACTGCCCACCCCATAACAGACAGTCCTGTCACTGCAAATATGTACAGAGATAAGAGACTGCCCCCCACAACAGACAGTCCTGTCACTACAAATATGTACAGAGATAAGAGACTGCCCACCCCATAACAGACAGTCTTGTCACTACAAATATGTACAGATAAGAGACTGCCCACCCCATAACAGACAGTCCTGTCACTACAAATATGTACAGAGATAAGAGACTGCCCACCCCATAACAGACAGTCCTGTCACTGCAAATATGTACAGAGATAAGAGACTGCCCACCCCATAACAGACAGTCCTGTCACTGCAAATATGTACAGAGATAAGAGACTGCCCACCCCATAACAGACAGTCCTGTCACTACAAATATGTACAGAGATAAGAGACTGCCCACCCCATAACAGTCCTGTCACTACAAATATGTACAGAGATAAGAGACTGCCCACCCCATAACATTCCTGTCACTACAAATATGTACAGAGATAAGAGACTGCCCACCCCATAACAGACAGTCCTGTCACTGCAAATATGTAGAGAGATAAGAGACTGCCCACCCCATAACAGTCCTGTCACTACAAATATGTACAGAGATAAGAGACTGCCCACCCCCGTAACAGTCCTGTCACTACAAATATGTACAGAGATAAGAGACTGCCCACCCCATAACAGTCCTGTCACTACAAATATGTACAGAGATAAGAGACTGCCCACCCCATAACAGACAGTCCTGTCACTACAAATATGTACAGAGATAAGAGACTGCCCACCCCCATAACAGTCCTGTCACTACAAATATGTACAGAGATAAGAGACTGCCCACCCCATAACAGTCCTGTCACTACAAATATGTACAGAGATAAGAGACTGCCCACCCCATAACAGACAGTCCTGTCACTACAAATATGTACAGAGATAAGAGACTGCCCACCCCATAACAGACAGTCCTGTCACTGCAAATATGTACAGAGATAAGAGACTGCCCCCCACAACAGACAGTCCTGTCACTACAAATATGTACAGAGATAAGAGACTGCCCACCCCATAACAGTCCTGTCACTACAAATATGTACAGAGATAAGAGACTGCCCACCCCATAACAGACAGTCCTGTCACTGCAAATATGTACAGAGATAAGAGACTGCCCACCCCATAACAGTCCTGTCACTACAAATATGTACAGAGATAAGAGACTGCCCACCCCATAACAGTCCTGTCACTACAAATATGTACAGAGATAAGAGACTGCCCACCCCATAACAGACAGTCCTGTCACTACAAATATGTACAGAGATAAGAGACTGCCCCCACCCCATAACAGTCCTGTCACTACAAATATGTACAGAGATAAGAGACTGCCCACCCCATAACAGTCCTGTCACTACAAATATGTACAGAGATAAGAGACTGCCCACCCCATAACAGACAGTCCTGTCACTACAAATATGTACAGAGATAAGAGACTGCCCCCACACCCCATAACAGACAGTCCTGTCACTGCAAATATGTACAGAGATAAGAGACTGCCCCCCGCACCTCACTACACCCCCCGACAGTCCTGTCACTACAAATATGTACAGAGATAAGAGACTGCCCACCCCATAACAGACAGTCCTGTCACTACAAATATGTACAGAGATAAGAGACTGCCCACCCCATAACAGACAGTCCTGTCACTGCAAATATATACAGAGATAAGAGACTGCCCACCCCATAACAGAAGTCCTGTCACTACAAATATGTACAGAGATAAGAGACTGCCCACCCCATAACAGACAGTCCTGTCACTACAAATATGTACAGAGATAAGAGACTGCCCACCCCATAACAGACAGTCCTGTCACTACAAATGTGTACAGAGATAAGAGACTGCCCACCCCATAACAGACAGTCCTGTCACTGCAAATATGTACAGAGATAAGAGACTGCCCACCCCCATAACAGACAGTCCTGTCACTACAAATATGTACAGAGATAAGAGACTGCCCACCCCATAACAGACAGTCCTGTCACTGCAAATATGTACAGAGATAAGAGACTGCCCACCCCATAACAGACAGTCCTGTCACTGCAAATATGTACAGAGATAAGAGACTGCCCCCCACCCCAACAGACAGTCCTGTCACTACAAATATGTACAGAGATAAGAGACTGCCCACCCCATAACAGACAGTCCTGTCACTACAAATATGTACAGAGATAAGAGACTGCCCACCCCATAACAGTCCTGTCACTACAAATATGTACGTTGTCAGAGATAAGAGACTGCCCACCCCATAACAGTCCTGTCACTACAAATATGTACAGAGATAAGAGACTGCCCACCCCACGCCTCCCAAATATGTACAGAGATAAAGACTGCCCACCCCATAACAGTCCTGTCACTACAAATATGTACAGAGATAAGAGACTGCCCCCCCCATAACCAGACAGTCCTGTCACTACAAATATGTACAGAGATAAGAGACTGCCCACCCCATAACAGACAGTCCTGTCACTACAAATATGTACAGAGATAAGAGACTGCCCACCCCATAACAGACAGTCCTGTCACTACAAATATGTACAGAGATAAGAGACTGCCCACCCCATAACAGACAGTCCTGTCACTACAAATATGTACAGAGATAAGAGACTGCCCCCCCCATAACAGACAGTCCTGTCACTACAAATGTGTACAGAGATCAGAGACTGCCCACCCCATAACAGACAGTCCTGTCACTACAAATGTGTACAGAGATAAGAGACTGCCCACCCCATAACAGACAGTCCTGTCACTGCAAATATGTACAGAGATAAGAGACTGCCCACCCCATAACAGACAGTCCTGTCACTACAAATATGTACAGAGATAAGAGACTGCCCACCCCATAACAGACAGTCCTGTCACTACAAATATGTACAGAGATAAGAGACTGCCCACCCCATAACAGACAGTCCTGTCACTGCAAATATGTACAGAGATAAGAGACTGCCCACCCCACAACAGACAGTCCTGTCACTACAAATATGTACAGAGATAAGAGACTGCCCACCCCATAACAGACAGTCCTGTCACTGCAAATATGTACAGAGATAAGAGACTGCCCACCCCATAACAGACAGTCCTGTCACTGCAAATATGTACAGAGATAAGAGACTGCCCACCCCATAACAGACAGTCCTGTCACTGCAAATATGTACAGAGATAAGAGACTGCCCACCCCATAACAGACATCCTGTCACTACAAATATGTACAGAGATAAGAGACTGCCCACCCCATAACAGTCCTGTCACTACAAATATGTACAGAGATAAGAGACTGCCCACCCCATAACAGACAGTCCTGTCACTGCAAATATGTACAGAGATAAGAGACTGCCCACCCCATAACAGTCCTGTCACTACAAATATGTACAGAGATAAGAGACTGCCCACCCCATAACAGTCCTGTCACTACAAATATGTACAGAGATAAGAGACTGCCCACCCCATAACAGACAGTCCTGTCACTACAAATATGTACAGAGATAAGAGACTGCCCACCCCATAACAGTCCTGTCACTCAAATATGTCAAAAAAACTCCCCCCCCATAACAGCCTGTCACTACAAATATGTACAGAGATAAGAGACTGCCCACCCCATAACAGTCCTGTCACTACAAATATGTACAGAGATAAGAGACTGCCTACCCCATAACAGTCCTGTCACTACAAATATGTACAGAGATAAGAGACTGCCCACCCCATAACAGACAGTCCTGTCACTACAAATATGTACAGAGATAAGAGACTGCCCACCCCATAACAGTCCTGTCACTACAAATATGTACAGAGATAAGAGACTGCCCACCCCATAACAGTCCTGTCACTACAAATATGTACAGAGATAAGAGACTGCCCACCCCATAACAGTCCTGTCACTACAAATATGTACAGAGATAAGAGACTGCCCACCCCATAACAGACAGTCCTGTCACTACAAATATGTACAGAGATAAGAGACTGCCAACCCCATAACAGACAGTCCTGTCACTACAAATATGTACAGAGATAAGAGACTGCCCACCCCATAACAGACAGTCCTGTCACTGCAAATATTTTCCAGGGGTAAGGGGCCCCCCCACCCCATAACAGTCCTGTCACTACAAATATGTACAGAGATAAGAGACTGCCCACCCCATAACAGACAGTCCTGTCACTACAAATATGTACAGAGATCAGAGACTGCCCACCCCATAACAGACAGTCCTGTCACTACAAATGTGTACAGAGATAAGAGACTGCCCAACCCATAACAGACAGTCCTGTCACTGCAATTATGTACAGAGATAAGAGACTGCCCCCCCATAACAGACAGTCCTGTCACTACAAATATGTACAGAGATAAGAGACTGCCCACCCCATAACAGACAGTCCTGTCACTGCAAATATGTACAGAGATATGAGACTGCCTTCCACAACAGACAGTCCTGTCACTGCAAATATGTACAGAGATAAGAGACTGCCCCCCATAACAGACAGTCCTGTCACTACAAATATGTACAGAGATAAGAGACTGCCCACCCCATAACAGACAGTCCTGTCACTGCAAATATGTACAGAGATAAGAGACTGCCCCCCACAACAGACAGTCCTGTCACTGCAAATACGTACAGAGATAAGAGACTGCCCACCCCATAACAGACAGTCCTGTCACTGCAAATAAATACAGAGATAAGAGACTGCCCACCCCACAACAGACAGTCCTGTCACTGCAAATATGTACAGAGATAAGAGACTGCCCCCCATAACAGACAGTCCTGTCACTACAAATATGTACAGAGATAAGAGACTTCTCCCCATATATGAGACTGCCCCCCCAATAACAGACAGTCCTATCAACACAAATATGTACAGAGATAAGAGGCTGCCTCCTAATAGGAGGCAGACTGCCCCCATGTATTAGACTGCCCACATAACAGACAGTCCTGTTGCTAGAAATATGAACAGAGATGACAGACTGCCCCGTAATATAAGAGACTGCCCCCATAATAGACAGTCCTGTGTCTACAAATACATACAAATATGAGACTTCCCCCTAATATAAGAGACTGCCCCCCATAATAGGCAGTCCTGTCATTACAAATATGTACAGAGTTGAGTCTGCCCCCTAATATAAGAGAAATTCCCCCCCATAACAAACAGTCCTGTCACTGGAGAGACATGTATAGAGATAAGAGACTGCCTCCCATAAGAGACACCTGTCACTGGAGACCCACACACTGTGACTGGTGACTGCTCGGTCAGTGACATTCCCTGCACTGCTTCTGTGTTCATTGTTCTGTATCCTCCAGTCACATCCAGATCTGCAGCCACCTATGACATCACAGGGATGGTCAGCAGAATGCAGCTTTGGGTGTGACTGGAGTAGAAAATACCATGGACTGTTTTTATGCCTTCATATAGGGCCGTACTGGTTATATCGCTGACCAAAGACTAGTATGTGATGTCTACAGATAGCTGATTGTCCCACTAGTCACAGCAGAGCCTCACCGTACTCCACTAATCACAGCAGAGCCTCGCCTTACCCCAGTAGTCCCAACAGAGCTTCACCGTACCCCACTAGTCACAGCAGAGCCTCGCCACCCCACAGAAGAGCCTCACTCTATCCCAATAGTCACAGCAGAGCTTCACCGTATTCCACTAATCACAGCAGAGCTTCACCGTACCCCACTAGTCACAGTAGAGCCTCACCACCCCACAGAAGAGCCTCACTGTATCCCAATAGTCACAGCAGAGCCTCACCATACTCCACTAATCACAGCAGAGCCTCGCCTTACCCTAGTAGTCACAACAGAGCTTCCCCGTACCCCACTATTCACAGCAGAGCCTCGCTTTACCCCACTAGTCACAACAGAGCTTCATCATACCCCACTAGTCACAGCAGAGCCTCGCCACCCCACAGAAGAGCCCCACTGTATCCCAATAGTCACAGCAGAGCCTCACCGTACCCCACTAATCACAGCAGAGCTTCACTGTACCCCACTAGTCACAGCAGAGCCTCGCCTTACCCTAGTATTCACAACAGAGCTTCACCGTACCCCACTAATCACAGCAGAGCTTCACCGTACCCCACTAGTCACAGCAGAGCTTCACCGTACCCCACTAATCACAGCAGAGCTTCACCGTACCCCACTAGTCACAGCAGAGCCTCACCACCCCACAGAAGAGCCTCACTGTATCCCAATAGTCACAGCAGAGCCTCGCCTTACCCGACTAGTCACAACAGAGCTTCACCGTACCCCACTAGTCACAGCAGAGCCTTGCCACCCCACAGAAGAGCCTCACTGTATCCCAATAGTCACAGCAGAGCCTCGCCTTACCCCAGTAGTCACAACAGAGCTTCATGGTACCCCACTAGTCACAGCAGAGCCTCACCTTACCCCACTAGTCACAACAGAGCTTCGCCATACCCCACTAGTCACAACAGAGCTTCGCTGTACCCCACTAGTCACAACAGAGCTTCGCCGTACCCCACTAGTCACAACAGAGCTTCGCCGTACCCCACTAGTCACAACAGAGCTTCGCCGTACCCCACTAGTCACAACAGAGCTTCGCCGTACCCCACTAGTCACAACAGAGCTTCGCCGTACCCCACTAGTCACAACAGAGCTTCGCCATACCCCACTAGTCACAACAGAGCTTCGCCGTACCCCACTAGTCACAACAGAGCTTCGCCGTACACCCACTAGTCACAACAGAGCTTCGCCGTACCCCACTAGTCACAACAGAGCTTCGCCGTACCCCACTAGTCACAACAGAGCTTCGCCGTACCCCACTAGTCACAACAGAGCTTCGCCACCCCACAGAAGAGCCTCACCGTACCTCACTAGTCACAGCAGAGCCTCACATATCTCCACTATTCACAGCTGAGCCTCATGTGTCCCCACTAGTCACTGCCGGACCTCACCGTACCCCACTAGTCACAGCTGAGCCTCACGTATCCCTACTAGTGACAGCCGGACCTCACCGTACCCGCACTAATCTCGGCAGAGCCTCACTGTACCCCCAGTAGTCACAGCAGAGCCTCATCGTACCTCACCAGTAATCACAGCAGAGCCTTACCCTACCCCGAGTATATTTAGATGCAGATACACATGTAGCCGGGTATATTTAGGTGCAGACACACGTGTAGCCGGGTATATTTCGGTGCAGACACACACGTGTAGCCGGGTATATTTCGATGCAGGCACACATGTGTAGCTAGGTATATTTAGAGGCAGACACACATGTAGTCGGGTATATTTAGAGGCAGACACACGTGTAGCCGGGTATATTTAGGTGCAGACACACACGTGTAGCCGGGTATATTTAGGTGCAGACACACACGTGTAGCTGGGTATATTTAGAGGCAGACATCCGTGTAGTCGGGTATATTTAGAGGCAGACACACAAGTGTAGCCGGGTATATTTAGAGGCAGACACACGTGTAGCCGGGTATATTTGGGTGCAGACACACACGTGTAGCCGAGTATATTTAGGTGCAGACACCCGTGTAGCCGGGTATGTTTTGGTGCAGACACCCGTGTAGCCGGGTATGTTTCCGTGCAGGCACACACGTGTAGCCGGGTATATTTGGAGGCAGACACACGTGTAGTCGGGTATATTTAGAGGCAGACACACATGTAGCCGGGTATATTTAGGGGCAGACACACACGTGTAGCCGGGTATATTTAGGTGCAGACACACGTGTAGCCGCGTATATTTAGGTGCAGACTCACGTGTAGCCGGGTATATTAGGCGCAGACACACACGTGTAGCCGGGTATATTTCGGTGCAGACACACGTGTAGCCGGGTATATTTAGGTGCAGACACACACGTGTAGCCGGGTATATTTAGGTGCAGGTACACACGTGTAGCTGGGTATATTTAGGTGCAGACACACGTGTAGCCGGGTATATTTAGGTGCAGACACACGTGTAGCCGGGTATATTTAGGTGCAGGCACACACGTGTAGCCGGGTGTATTTAGGTGCAGGCACACACGTGTAGCCGGGTATATTTAGGTGCAGACACACGTGTAGCCGGGTATATTTAGGAGCAGACACACACGTGTAGCCGGGTATATTTAGGTGCAGACACACGTGTAGCCGGGTATATTTAGGTGCAGACACAGGTGTAGCCGGGTATATTTCGGTGCAGACACACGTGTAGCCGGGTATATTTAGAGGCAGACACACGTGTAGCCGAGTATATTTAGGTGCAGGCACACACGTGTAGCCGGGTATATTTAGGTGCAGGCACACACGTGTAGCCGGGTATATTTAGGTGCAGGCACACACGTGTAGCCGGGTATATTTAGGTGCAGGCACACACGTGTAGCCGGGTGTATTTAGGTGCAGGCACACACGTGTAGCCGGGTATATTTAGGTGCAGACACACGTGTAGCCGGGTATATTTAGGAGCAGACACACACGTGTAGCCGGGTATATTTAGGTGCAGACACACGTGTAGCCGGGTATATTTAGGTGCAGACACAGGTGTAGCCGGGTATATTTCGGTGCAGACACACGTGTAGCCGGGTATATTTAGAGGCAGACACACGTGTAGCCGAGTATATTTAGGTGCAGGCACACACGTGTAGCCGGGTATATTTAGGTGCAGGCACACACGTGTAGCCGGGTATATTTAGGTGCAGGCACACACGTGTAGCTGGGTATATTTAGAGGCAGACACACACACGTGTAGCCGGGTATATTTGGGTGCAGACATACACATGTAGCCGGGTATATTTGGGTGCAGGCACACACGTGTAGCTGGGTATATTTAGGTGCAGGCACACACGTGTAGCTGGGTATATTTAGGTGCAGACACACGTGTAGCCGGGTATATTTAGGTGCAGACACACGTGTAGCCGGGTATATTTCGGTGCAGACACACGTGTAGCCGGGTATATTTAGGTGCAGACACACGTGTAGCCGGGTATATTTAGGCGCAGACACACACGTGTAGCCGGGTATATTTCGGTGCAGACACACGTGTAGCCGGGTATATTTAGGTGCAGACACACACGTGTAGCCGGGTATATTTAGGTGCAGACACACACGTGTAGCCGGGTATATTTAGGTGCAGACACACGTGTAGCCGGGTATATTTAGGTGCAGGCACACACGTGTAGCCGGGTATATTTAGGTGCAGACACACGTGTAGCCGGGTATATTTAGGTGCAGGCACACACGTGTAGTCGGGTATATTTAGGTGCAGACACACGTGTAGCCGGGTATATTTAGGTGCAGGCACACACGTGTAGCTGGGTATATTTAGGTGCAGACACACGTGTAGCCGGGTATATTTATCTGCAGACACACGTGTAGCCGGGTATATTTATCTGCAGACACACGTGTAGCCGGGTATATTTAGGTGCAGGCACACACGTGTAGCTGGGTATATTTAGGTGCAGACACACACGTGTAGCCGGGTATATTTAGGTGCAGACACACACACGTGGAGCCGGGTATATTTACGTGCAGACACACGTGTAGCCGGGTATATTTAGGTGCAGACACACGTGTAGCCGCGTATATTTAGGTGCAGACACACGTGTAGCCGGGTATATTTAGGCGCAGACACACACGTGTAGCCGGGTATATTTCGGTGCAGACACACGTGTAGCCGGGTATATTTAGGTGCAGACACACACGTGTAGCCGGGTATATTTAGGTGCAGACACACGTGTAGCCGGGTATATTTAGGCGCAGACACACACGTGTAGCCGGGTATATTTAGGTGCAGACACACGTGTAGCCGGGTATATTTAGGTGCAGACACAGGTGTAGCCGGGTATATTTCGGTGCAGACACACGTGTAGCCGGGTATATTTAGAGGCAGACACACGTGTAGCCGGGTATATTTAGGTGCAGGCACACACGTGTAGCCGGGTATATTTAGGTGCAGGCACACACGTGTAGCCGGGTATATTTAGGTGCAGGCACACACGTGTAGCCGGGTATATTTAGAGGCAGACACACACACGTGTAGCCGGGTATATTTAGGTGCAGACACACGTGTAGCCGGGTATATTTGGGTGCAGACATACACATGTAGCCGGGTATATTTGGGTGCAGGCACACACGTGTAGCTGGGTATATTTAGGTGCAGGCACACACGTGTAGCCGGGTATATTTAGGTGCAGACACACGTGTAGCCGGGTATAGTTAGGTGCAGACACACGTGTAGCCGGGTATATTTAGGTGCAGACACACGTGTAGCCGGGTATATTTAGGCGCAGACACACACGTGTAGCCGGGTATATTTCGGTGCAGACACACGTGTAGCCGGGTATATTTAGGTGCAGACACACACGTGTAGCCGGGTATATTTAGGTGCAGACACACGTGTAGCCGGGTATATTTAGGTGCAGGCACACACGTATAGCCGGGTATATTTAGGTGCAGACACACGTGTAGCCGGGTATATTTAGGTGCAGGCACACACGTGTAGTCGGGTATATTTCGGTGCAGACACACGTGTAGCCGGGTATATTTAGGTGCAGACACACATGTAGCTGGGTATATTTCGGTGCAGACACACGTGTAGCCGGGTATATTTAGAGGCAGACACACATTTAGCCGGGTATATTTAGGTGCAGACACACACGTGTAGCCGGGTATATTTAGGTGCAGACACACGTGTAGCCGGGTATATTTAGGTGCAGACACACACGTGTAGCCGGGTATATTTAGAGGCAGATACACGTGTACCCAGGTATATTTAGAGGCAGACACACACACCGTGTAGCCGGGTATATTTAGGTGCAGACACACGTGTAGCCGGGTATATTTAGGTGCAGGCACACACGTGTAGCTGGGTATATTTAGGTGCAGACACACACGTGTAGCCGGGTATATTTAGGTGCAGACACACACACGTGTAGCCGGGTATATTTAGGTGCAGACACACGTGTAGCCGGGTATATTTAGGTGCAGACACACGTGTAGCCGCGTATATTTAGGTGCAGACACACGTGTAGCCGGGTATATTTAGGCGCAGACACACACGTGTAGCCGGGTATATTTCGGTGCAGACACACGTGTAGCCGGGTATATTTAGGTGCAGACACACACGTGTAGCCGGGTATATTTAGGTGCAGGTACACACGTGTAGCTGGGTATATTTAGGTGCAGACACACGTGTAGCCGGGTATATTTAGGTGCAGACACACGTGTAGCCGGGTATATTTAGGTGCAGGCACACACGTGTAGCCGGGTATATTTAGGTGCAGGCACACACGTGTAGCCGGGTATATTTAGGTGCAGACACACGTGTAGCCGGGTATATTTAGAGGCAGACACACACACGTGTAGCCGGGTATATTTAGGTGCAGACACACACGTGTAGCTGGGTATATTTAGGTGCAGACACACGTGTAGCCGGGTATATTTAGGTGCAGACACACGTGTAGCCGGGTATATTTAGGTGCAGACACACGTGTAGCCGGGTATATTTAGGCGCAGACACACACGTGTAGCCGGGTATATTTCGGTGCAGACACACGTGTAGCCGGGTATATTTAGGTGCAGACACACACGTGTAGCCGGGTATATTTAGGTGCAGACACACACGTGTAGCCGGGTATATTTAGGTGCAGACACACGTGTAGCCGGGTATATTTAGGTGCAGGCACACACGTGTAGCCGGGTATATTTAGGTGCAGACACACGTGTAGCCGGGTATATTTAGGTGCAGGCACACACGTGTAGTCGGGTATATTTAGAGGCAGACACACATTTAGCCGGGTATATTTAGGTGCAGACACACACGTGTAGCCGGGTATATTTAGGTGCAGACACACGTGTAGCCGGGTATATTTAGGTGCAGACACACACGTGTAGCCGGGTATATTTAGAGGCAGATACACGTGTACCCAGGTATATTTAGAGGCAGACACACACACGTGTAGCCGGGTATATTTAGGTGCAGACACACGTGTAGCCGGGTATATTTAGGTGCAGGCACACACGTGTAGCTGGGTATATTTAGGTGCAGACACACACGTGTAGCCGGGTATATTTAGGTGCAGACACACACACGTGTAGCCGGGTATATTTAGGTGCAGACACACGTGTAGCCGGGTATATTTAGGTGCAGACACACGTGTAGCCGCGTATATTTAGGTGCAGACACACGTGTAGCCGGGTATATTTAGGCGCAGACACACACGTGTAGCCGGGTATATTTCGGTGCAGACACACGTGTAGCCGGGTATATTTAGGTGCAGACACACACGTGTAGCCGGGTATATTTGGGTGCAGGTACACACGTGTAGCTGGGTATATTTAGGTGCAGACACACGTGTAGCCGGGTATATTTAGGTGCAGACACACGTGTAGCCGGGTATATTTAGGTGCAGGCACACACGTGTAGCCGGGTATATTTAGGTGCAGGCACACACGTGTAGCCGGGTATATTTAGGTGCAGACACACGTGTAGCCGGGTATATTTAGAGGCAGACACACACACGTGTAGCCGGGTATATTTAGGTGCAGACACACACGTGTAGCTGGGTATATTTAGGTGCAGACACACGTGTAGCCGGGTATATTTAGGTGCAGACACACGTGTAGCCGGGTATATTTAGGTGCAGACACACGTGTAGCCGGGTATATTTAGGCGCAGACACACACGTGTAGCCGGGTATATTTCGGTGCAGACACACGTGTAGCCGGGTATATTTAGGTGCAGACACACACGTGTAGCCGGGTATATTTAGGTGCAGACACACACGTGTAGCCGGGTATATTTAGGTGCAGACACACGTGTAGCCGGGTATATTTAGGTGCAGGCACACACGTGTAGCCGGGTATATTTAGGTGCAGACACACGTGTAGCCGGGTATATTTAGGTGCAGGCACACACGTGTAGTCGGGTATATTTAGGTGCAGACACACGTGTAGCCGGGTATATTTAGGTGCAGGCACACACGTGTAGCTGGGTATTTTTAGGTGCAGACACACGTGTAGCCGGGTATATTTATCTGCAGACACACGTGTAGCCGGGTATATTTAGGTGCAGACACACACGTGTAGCCGGGTATATTTCGGTGCAGACACACACACGTGTAGCCGGGTATATTTCGGTGCAGACACACACACGTGTAGCCGGGTATATTTCGGTGCAGACACACGTGTAGCCGGGTATATTTGGGTGCAGACATACACATGTAGCCGGGTATATTTGGGTGCAGGCACACACGTGTAGCCTGGTATATTTCGGTGCAGACACACTTGTAGTCGGGTATATTTAGGTGCAGACACACATGTAGCTGGGTATATTTCGGTGCAGACACACACATGTAGCCGGGTATATTTAGAGGCAGTCACACACACGTGTAGCCGGGTATATTTAGGTGCAGACACACACACGTGTAGCCGGGTATATTTCGGTGCAGACACACGTGTAGCCGGGTATATTTCGGTGCAGACACACGTGTAGCCGGGTATATTTAGAGGCAGACACACGTGTAGCCGGGCATATTTAGAGGCAGACACACGTGTAGCCGGGTATATTTAGAGGCAGACACACGTGTAGCCGGGTATATTTAGGTGCAGACATACACATGTAGCCGGTTATTTTTGGGTGCAGGCACACACGTGTAGCAGGGTATATTTCGGTGCAGACACACGTGTAGCCGGGTATATTTAGAGGCAGACACACGTTTAGCCGGGTATATTTAGAG
The DNA here is from genome assembly GCA_947044405.1 of Leptodactylus fallax. Taxonomy (NCBI): domain Eukaryota; kingdom Metazoa; phylum Chordata; class Amphibia; order Anura; family Leptodactylidae; genus Leptodactylus; species Leptodactylus fallax. The sequence continues at coordinate 39,811 of CAMRHE010000372.1, read as the reverse complement.
GCAGACACACGTTTAGCCGGGTATATTTAGGTGCAGACACACGTGTAGCTGGGTATATTTGGGTGCAGACACACGTGTAGCCGGGTATATTTAGAGGCAGACACACGTTTAGCCGGGTATATTTAGGTGCAGGCACACGTGTAGCCGGGTATATTTAGGTGCAGGCACACACGTGTAGCCGGGTATATTTCGGTGCAGACACACACGTGTAGCCGGGTATATTTAGGTGCAGACACACGTGTAGCCGGGTATATTTAGGTGCAGGCACACACGTGTAGCCGGGTATATTTCGGTGCAGACACACGTGTAGCCGGGTATATTTAGGTGCAGACACACACATGTAGCCGGGTATATTTAGGTGCAGACACACACGTGTAGCCGGGTATATTTAGGTGCAGACATACACATGTAGCCGGGTATTTTTGGGTGCAGGCACACACGTGTAGCTGGGTATATTTCGGTGCAGACACACGTGTAGCCGGGTATATTTAGAGGCAGACACACGTTTAGCCGGGTATATTTGGGTGCAGGCACACACGTGTAGCAGGGTATATTTCGGTGCAGACACACGTGTAGCCGGGTATATTTCGGTGCAGACACACGTGTAGCCGGGTATATTTAGAGGCAGACACACGTTTAGCCGGGTATATTTAGGTGCAGGCACACGTGTAGCTGGGTATATTTAGGTGCAGGCACACGTGTAGCCGGGTATATTTAGGTGCAGACACACGTGTAGCCGGGTATATTTAGGTGCAGACACACGTGTAGCCGGGTATATTTAGAGGCAGACACACATTTAGCCGGGTATATTTAGGTGCAGACATACACGTGTACCTGGGTATATTTAGGTGCAGACATACATGTGTACCTGGGTATATTTAGGTGCAGGCACACACGTGTAGCTGGGTATATTTGGGTGCAGACACACGTGTAGCCGGGTATATTTAGAGGCAGACACACGTTTAGCCGGGTATATTTAGGTGCAGGCACACGTGTAGCTGGGTATATTTAGGTGCAGACACACGTGTAGCTGGGTATATTTAGGTGCAGACACACGTGTAGCCGGCGGGTATATTTAGAGGCAGACACACGTGTAGCCGGGTATATTTAGAGGCAGACACACGTGTACCTGGGTATATTTAGGTGCAGGCACACACGTGTAGCTGGGTATATTTGGGTGCAGTACAGATGACGTCTTTTGCTTGTGCGTTACATACTGGACATCACAATGAGCACAGTTGTGAGTAGATAACTGAGCTGAGCTCGGCAGCGCCCCCTGTGGTCTGATAGCACATTGTTAGGCTGGCTCTCTCCTGCTCCAGGCTGATATGGTAGGTGATGACGGAGCCGGCCGGTCAGTGGCAGCCACTGCTCACTGATGGATTTTCGGGCTATTTTCGGACTTCCTGCTCGGCGCCGCCTCTGTCCTGCGGCTTTTCTTGTTCCATACAGGAAGGCAGATCGGTGTCTTATTTTTTCCTGTGCAGGCGGTGGCGGTGTCCTCGTGTGTGACCAGGAGCCTGCCCGGGGGAGCACGTGCAAGGTTGTCAGGGATAGGAGTGACAGCAGGATATGCATGAGGTTGTCAGGGAATATAGGGAGACAGCACGATGTTGGGAGTAGTAGTACACAGCACTGGTCATAGGCGGCTGGTTGGGAGTAGTAGTACACAGCACTGGTCATAGATGGCTGGTTGGGAGTAGTAGTACACAGCACTGGTCATAGGCGGCTGGTTGGGAGTAGTAGTACAGAGCACTGGTCATAGGCGGCTGGTTGGGAGTAGTAGTACAGAGCACTGGTCATAGGCGGCTGGTTGGGGAGTAGTAGTACACAGCACTGGTCATAGGCGGCTGGTTGGGAGTAGTAGTACAGAGCACTGGTCATAGGCGGCTGGTTGGGAGTAGTAGTACACAGCACTGGTCATAGGCGGCTGGTTGGGAGTAGTAGTACACAGCACTGGTCATAGGCGGCTGGTTGGGAGTAGTAGTACAGAGCACTGGTCATAGGTGGCTGGTTGGGAGTAGTAGTACACAGCACTGGTCATAGGCGGCTGGTTGGGAGTAGTAGTACACAGCACTGGTCATAGGCAGCTGGTTGGGAGTAGTAGTACAGAGCACTGGTCATAGGCGGCTGGTTGGGAGTAGTAGTACAGAGCACTGGTCATAGGCGGCTGGTTGGGAGTAGTAGTACAGAGCACTGGTCATAGGCGGCTGGTTGGGAGTAGTAGTACAGAGCACTGGTCATAGGCGGCTGGTTGGGAGTAGTAGTACACAGCACTGGTCATAGGCGGCTGGTTGGGAGTAGTAGTACACAGCAATGGTCATAGGCGGCTGGTTGGGAGTAGTAGTACACATCACTGGTCATAGGCGGCTGGTTGGGAGTAGTAGTACAGAGCACTGGTCATAGGCGGCTGGTTGGGAGTAGTAGTACACAGCACTGGTCATAGGCGGCTGGTTGGGAGTAGTAGTACACACCTTCATAGGCGGCTGGGGCAGTAGTAGTACAGAGCACTGGTCATAGGCGGCTGGTTGGGAGTAGTAGTACACAGCACTGGTCATAGGCGGCTGGTTGGGAGTAGTAGTACACAGCACTGGTCATAGGCGGCTGGTTGGGAGTAGTAGTACAGAGCACTGGTCATAGGCGGCTGGTTGGGAGTAGTAGTACACAGCACTGGTCATAGGCGGCTGGTTGGGAGTAGTAGTACACAGCACTGGTCATAGGCGGCTGGTTGGGAGTAGTAGTACACAGAACTGGTCATAGATGGCTGGTTGGGAGTAGTAGTACACATCCCTGGTCATAGGCGGCTGGTTGGGAGTAGTAGTACAGAGCCCTGGTCATAGGCGGCTGGTTGGGAGTAGTAGTACAGAGCACTGGTCATAGGCGGCTGGTTGGGAGTAGTAGTACACAGCACTGGTCATAGGCGGCTGGTTGGGAGTAGTAGTACAGAGCCCTGGCCATAGGCGGCTGGTTGGGAGTAGTAGTACACAGCACTGGTCATAGGCGGCTGGTTGGGAGTAGTAGTATTGGTGTACAGAGCACTGGTCATAGGCGGCTGGTTGGGAGTAGTAGTACAGAGCACTGGTCATAGGCGGCTGGTTGGGAGTAGTAGTACAGAGCACTGGTCATAGGCGGCTGGTTGGGAGTAGTAGTACAGAGCACTGGTCATAGGCGGCTGGTTGGGAGTAGTAGTACAGAGCACTGGTCATAGGCGGCTGGTTGGGAGTAGTAGTACAGAGCACTGGTCATAGGCGGCTGGTTGGGAGTAGTAGTACAGAGCACTGGTCATAGGCGGCTGGTTGGGAGTAGTAGTACACAGCACTGGTCATAGGCGGCTGGTTGGGAGTAGTAGTACACAGCACTGGTCATAGGCGGCTGGTTGGGAGTAGTAGTACACAGCACTGGTCATAGGCGGCTGGTTGGGAGTAGTAGTACACAGCACTGGTCATAGGCGGCTGGTTGGGAGTAGTAGTACAGAGCACTGGTCATAGGCGGCTGGTTGGGGGGAGAAGAACAGAGCACTGGTCATAGGCGGCTGGTTGGGAGTAGTAGTACACAGCACTGGTCATAGGCGGCTGGTTGGGAGTAGTAGTACACAGCACTGGTCATAGAGCGGCTGGTTGGGAGTAGTAGTACACAGCACTGGTCATAGGCGGCTGGTTGGGAGTAGTAGTACAGAGCACTGGTCATAGGCGGCTGGTTGGGAGTAGTAGTACAGAGCACTGGTCATAGGCGGCTGGTTGGGAGTAGTAGTACACAGCACTGGTCATAGGCGGCTGGTTGGGAGTAGTAGTACACAGCACTGGTCATAGGCGGCTGGTTGGGAGTAGTAGTGCACAACACTGGTCATAGGGCGGCTGGTTGGGGGGTGCAGGCCCTTCCCCCGCCCCGCGGGTTGGGGGTAGTAGTACACAGCACTGGTCATAGGCGGCTGGTTGGGAGTAGTAGTACACAGCACTGGTCATAGGCCCCCAAGGCGGGGGTGGGGGTAGTAGTGCACAGCACTGGTCATAGGCGGCTGGTTGGGAGTAGTAGTACACAGCACTGGTCATAGGCGGCTGGTTGGGAGTAGTAGTACAGAGCACTGGTCATAGGCGGCTGGTTGGGAGTAGTAGTACAGAGCACTGGTCATAGGCGGCTGGTTGGGAGTAGTAGTACAGAGCACTGGTCATAGGCGGCTGGTTGGGAGTAGTAGTACAGTGGGGGGGGGGGGGGGGGGAGCACTGGTCATAGGCGGCTGGTTGGGAGTAGTAGTACAGAGCACTGGTCATAGGCGGCTGGTTGGGAGTAGTAGTACAGAGCACTGGTCATAGGCGGCTGGTTGGGAGTAGTAGTACAGAGCACTGGTCATAGGCGGCTGGTTGGGAGTAGTAGTACAGAGCACTGGTCATAGGCGGCTGGTTGGGAGTAGTAGTACACAGCACTGGTCATAGGCGGCTGGTTGGGAGTAGTAGTACACAGCACTGGTCATAGGCGGCTGGTTGGGAGTAGTAGTACAGAGCACTGGTCATAGGCGGCTGGTTGGGAGTAGTAGTACAGAGCACTGGTCATAGGCGGCTGGTTGGGAGTAGTAGTACACAGCACTGGTCATAGGCGGCTGGTTGGGAGTAGTAGTACAGAGCACTGGTCATAGGCGGCTGGTTGGGAGTAGTAGTACACAGCACTGGTCATAGGCGGGGGTGGTTGGGGGTAGTAGTACACAGCACTGGTCATAGGCGGCTGGTTGGGAGTAGTACAGTACTGGTCATAGATGGCTGGTTGGGAGTAGTAGTACACATCACTGGTCATAGGCGGCTGGTTGGGAGTAGTAGTACAGAGCCCTGGTCATAGGCGGCTGGTTGGGAGTAGTAGTACAGAGCACTGGTCATAGGCGGCTGGTTGGGAGTAGTAGTACACAGCACTGGTCATAGGCGGCTGGTTGGGAGTAGTAGTACAGAGCCCTGGTCATAGGAGGCTGGTTGGGAGTAGTAGTACACAGCACTGGTCATAGGCGGCTGGTTGGGAGTAGTAGTACACAGCACTGGTCATAGGCGGCTGGTTGGGAGTAGTAGTACACAGCACTGGTCATAGGCGGCTGGTTGGGAGTAGTAGTACAGAGCACTGGTCATGGGGGGGGGGGGGGGGGGTAGTAGAAAAGAGCACGGGAAGGGGGCGGCTGGTTGGGAGTAGTAGTACAGAGCACTGGTCATAAGGCGGCTGGTTGGGAGTAGTAGTACAGAGCACTGGTCATAGGCGGCTGGTTGGGAGTAGTAGTACAGAGCCCTGGTCATAGGAGGCTGGTTGGGAGTAGTAGTACAGAGCACTGGTCATAGGCGGCTGGTTGGGAGTAGTAGTACAGAGCACTGGTCATAGGCGGCTGGTTGGGAGTAGTAGTACACATCACTGGTCATAGGAGGCTGGTTGGGAGTAGTAGTACAGAGCGGGGGGGAGCGCCCTGGTCAGTCTAGGCGGCTGGTTGGGAGTAGTAGTACACAGCACTGGTCATAGGCGGCTGGTTTGGAATTCTTTTTGGCTTCCTCTGGTTTGCCACCAGGGGGCAGTGTGGAGCCGCTGTTCTGTAGCTGCTCCTTGTCTTCTGCTCTCTGTCTTGTTCTCCCGCTTTGAGTTTTGATGTCCTTCCCTTGTGTGCTCTAGATTAGCAGCTATTGCTCTCTGGTAGCAGCTGCTGGTAGCAGCCTGAGGTGTGTGTGTCAGGTACTGCCATCTGCTGGACATTATGTATCTGTGCACACTTGTCAGGTACATCCAGCAGGTTATAGTGTGTCACATAGTGGAAAGAGCAGGGTCCTCCACAGCAGCACAGAGTATTTTTGGTCATTTTAAAGGGCATCTCCTCCCAGCACACCCCGTGTTGTCAGGCCAGTTACAGCGCATATACAATCTTGTAACCCTTGTGTGCAGGACTCTTCTCTCCACCAGTTTTTGGCGGATTCAGAGATTGTGTTGCAGATGTGAACCTAGCCGTACTTGTCTCATCTGATAACATGGAGAAGGACTGTGAGTTATCTGCTGCTGCCCCCTGGTGGACACTGATCAGACTACAAGTCCTATAACACAATGCTATATCCTGGAGTCACTTGTAGATGTAAAGCTCATGTAGAGAACGCTTTATATGTGCTGCACTATGGGGTCTGCCCGTCATGGGCTCTAGACCAGTCCCGGGTAGCACTGCATATGTGATGCGGGTGGTGTTGGTCTCATCTGCTGGTGGTTATGGGCCGGTAGTGACTACTTTTCAGCCCTATTGAATGTGTGTTGTAGTGATGGCGTCCTCGCATTGTGTTAACAGCCTCCTGCCTGGTTACCCGCGTGCGGCACGGCCTCCTCTACATCCGCAGATTAATACCACTTGTACGCTCTGAGCGCAGATCATCAAACCGTCAAGTCCCCGCTCTCCATATTAATTGATTCCATCGATGTAGGAAACTGACGTGACCTCACGCTCGCCTCTCGCATGTGTCCTCAGCGTTTGGCAGGGGGAGCCCGCACATCACTGCTGGCTATGCAGTATATACTCAGCTAAACTTTGTCCCTTCCACAACCCTGAAGAAGGGTTTTTTTTTATTTTTTGCAGGTTGAATACGTGGTCACAGAGTGTTTTTGGGCCATTTTGTTGTGTCCTGTGATAGAACCTCCATGATGGATTCAGGGCCGATATTTTCATCCACAAGACTGCTGTCATGTCATGTGATAAGAGCCTCCGTGTGGCGTCCATGTTCACAGTCTCTTGCTTGAGAAGTAGCGGGTCTGGATCCCAGGGGGAACAGCAGGATCCACTATTGTGTGCCCAACGGCAATGGCAGGTTGACTGGTTGGTGATGCCTCAGGGGCAGTAGCATATCTACAGTGGCTGGTGCCTCAGGGGCAGTGGTGGGCCTGCCTGGCTGGTGGTGCCTCGGGGGTAATGGCGACCCTACAGTGGCGGGCATGACTGGCTGATGCTTCGGGGGCAGTGTCCGGTTTGCTTGGCCGTTGCTTCGGGGGCAGTGGGGGCCTGACTGGCCAATGCCTCGGGGGGCAGTGGCGGGCCTGACTGGCTGGTGGTGCCTCGGGGACATTGGCGGGCCTGACTGGCTGGGTGCCTCGGGGGCAGTGGCGGGCCTGACTGGCTGGGTGCCTCGGGTGCAGTGGTGGGCCTGACTGGCTGTTGCCTCAGGCAGTGGGGGGCCTGACTGGTTGGTGGTGCCTCGGGGGCATTGGCGGGCCTGACTGGCTGGTGGTGCCTCGGGGGCATTGGCAGGCCTGACTGGCTGGTGGTGCCTCGGGGGCAGTGGTGGGCCTGACTGGCCGGTGCCTCTGGTGCAGTGGCGGGCCTGACTGGCTGGTGGTGCCTCGGGGGCATTGGCAGGTCTGACTGGTTGGTGGTGCCTCGGGGGCAGTGGCAGGCCTGACTAGCCGGTGCCTCGGGTGCAGTGGTGGGCCTGACTGGCTGGGTGCCTGGTGGGCAGTGGCAGGCCTGACTGGCTGGTGGTGCCTCGGGGGCAGTGGCGGGCCTGACTAGCCGGTGCCTCGGGTGCAGTGGTGGGCCTGACTGGTTGGTGGTGCCTCGGGGGCAGTTGCGGGCCTGACTGGCTGGGTGCCTGGTGGGCAGTGGCAGGCCTGACTGGCTGGTGCCTCGGGTGTAGTGGCAGGCCTGACTGGCCGGTGCCTCGGGTGTAGTGGCGGGCCTGACTGGCCGGTGACTCGGGTGTAGTGGCAGGCCTGACTGGTTGGTGGTGACTCGGGTATAGTGGCGGGCCTGACTGGCCGGTGCCTCGGGTGTAGTGGCAGGCCTGACTGGCCGGTGCCTCGGGTGTAGTGGCGGGCCTGACTGGCCGGTGACTCGGGTGTAGTGGCGGGCCTGACTGGCCGGTGCCTCGGGTGTAGTGGCAGGCCTGACTGGCCGGTGCCTCGGGTGTAGTGGCGGGCCTGACTGGCCGGTGACTCGGGTGTAGTGGCAGGCCTGACTGGTTGGTGGTGACTCGGGTGTAGTGGCAGGCCTGACTGGTTGGTGGTGACTCGGGTGTAGTGGCGGGCCTGACTGGCCGGTGACTCGGGTATAGTGGCGGGCCTGACTGGCCGGTGCCTCGGGTGTAGTGGCGGGCCTGACTGGCCGGTGACTCGGGTGTAGTGGCGGGCCTGACTGGCCGGTGACTCGGGTGTAGTGGCGGGCCTGACTGGCCGGTGACTCGGGTGTAGTGGCGGGCCTGACTGGCCGGTGACTCGGGTGTAGTGGCAGGCCTGACTGGTTGGTGGTGACTCGGGTGTAGTGGCGGGCCTGACTGGCCGGTGCCTCGGGTGTAGTGGCAGGCCTGACTGGCCGGTGCCTCGGGTGTAGTGGCGGGCCTGACTAGCCGGTGACTCGGGTGTAGTGGCAGGCCTGACTGGCCGGTGCCTCGGGTGTAGTGGCGGGCCTGACTGGCCGGTGCCTCGGGTGTAGTGGCGGGCCTGACTGGCCGGTGCCTCGGGTGTAGTGGCGGGCCTGACTGGTTGGTGGTGCCTCGGGTGTAGTGGCAGGCCTGACTGGTTGGTGGTGACTCGGGTGTAGTGGCGGGCCTGACTGGCCGGTGCCTCGGGTGTAGTGGCGGGTCTGACTGGCGGGTGCCTCGGGTGTAGTGGCGGGCCTGACTGGCGGGTGCCTCGGGTGTAGTGGCGGGCCTGACTGGCGGGTGACTCGGGTGTAGTGGCGGGCCTGACTGGCCGGTGCCTCGGGTGTAGTGGCGGGCCTGACTGGCCGGTGCCTCGGGTGTAGTGGCGGGCCTGACTGGCCGGTGACTCGGGTGTAGTGGCGGGCCTGACTGGCCGGTGCCTCGGGTGTAGTGGCAGGCCTGACTGGCGGGTGACTCGGGTATAGTGGCGGGCCTGACTGGCCGGTGCCTCGGGTGTAGTGGCAGGCCTGACTGGCCGGTGCCTCGGGTGTAGTGGCGGGCCTGACTGGCGGGTGACTCGGGTGTAGTGGCGGGCCTGACTGGCGGGTGACTCGGGTGTAGTGGCGGGCCTGACTGGCGGGTGACTCGGGTGTAGTGGCAGGCCTGACTGCTCTGATATATTGTAACAAACCCTCCACTTGTTCCCGCTTATTGACGGCACGCAGAGATCTTTTAGCTGTCATTATTTGGCTCTGGCAGCCTCTCGTGTTCTCTGCCATGTTGGGGGGTCCCTTTTAGTTTGGCGGTCTCTCCTAGTAGGAATCATCATGTACGTGGCCGCTTGTTGTTCTTTCCCCAATGGGCCGGCACTGGTCCCCGCCACACGTTATGTAGAGCGCGGATGTCACTGGAACAGAACCGTAAGGAAGATGTTAATTTCCACAGATGAAAACCATCATCTTTGTGCCGGGCCTGGATACGTGGGAGGAGGACTTGGACTCTTGTACCCCATTCAGTATTAGGCTTTGATGTCCCCACCCCTAAGAACTAAATTTGGCCGCCTAATAATAAGTGTCAGGCCTGTTGCATGTACGCTGTGGCACGCCGCTTGCGAAACCATCTTTACATGTGTCCCATGCGCCCCACAGATGGGTCTAGTAAAAAGCAGGAATTTAGTGCTGCACCTGCAAGCTAAACAGCCCCGTCCTGAGCGCAGCTCCGGGGGCTCAGCCCCACTAATGAGAACCGTCCGGGGGCTGGAACGCTACTGCTCCCAGAAGAAACAAACCCTTACACAAACCATTCTTAATGTCTCTTTTTAATCTTTATTCGGAGGTTTCTATTGAATCCAGTTGTGTGAGCGCAGCGCCCCCCTCCTCGTCCTGCAAATATGACGATGGCGCCATGATTAATACTGAAGGCAGGAGGAGGGCGGGGGCACAAGGTCAGACGTTTGTGGCCTGTTACACTATGTAAATGGCTGTCTGCACAGGATAGATATACACATACATGCCTATTATATAACCGGCTGCCAGCTATTGATTTACTGCAGATCCAAGATGGAAACTATCACTCCCATCCTCCCAGGCAACTGTGCAGCCGTTTGTTTTGTCCCAGTGTATCTCAAATGAAAAATGAAGCAAACAATTTCCCATTGTTTGGAGTATACAGCTGTAATGCAGGTAATGCATCTCCATGGTAACAGACAACGCACAAATCTTGTGTAGTCTGATCCTGCCTCCTCCTGCCTTCTAGCTTTCCTTCACTTCTTGGCATCGACAAATAGCTTTCTAGTACACTTTATTAAAGGGGTCTTCCTGCGCTTTGAGGCTTTGCCCACTGGATAGGGCATAACGAACCGATCACTGGGGTCCAGTCAGTGGAACTCCCAAAATCACAAGAACAGGAGTCCCTTGTACCCCCATAGACATGGAGCGGCTGTTTATGCAACCATGGCCGTTCTATTCACTTACATGGGACTGCTGGGGATGCACTCTATCTCTGGCAGCTTCATGTAGTGGCAGAATAAATGCTTTACTGGCTGTCGTGGTGAGTTAGGGTCCCAGTGCTTATCCCCTATCCTGTGTAAATACACCTTTAGGCCCCATGCACATGGGGCAGTTTGGGTCGAAAAATCCAGGGTGTACGTCAGCTGAATTTCCCGACCCAGGCAAGAGACCAGGACTCCGGGTGTTATATTATCCCTGCACTGTGAGGAGGCAGGGACTCCTACCATTATAGGTCACTGTTGTGCCGGGACTCCTACCATTATAAGTCACAATGGTGCAGGGACTCCTACCAATATAGGTTACAATGGTGCAGGGACTCCTACCATTATAGGTCACTATGGTGCAGGAACTCCTACCATTATAAGTCACAATGGTGCAGGGACTCCTACCATTATAAGTCACAATGGTGCAGGGACTCCTACCATTATAGGTCACAATGGTACAGGGACTCCTACCATTATAGGTGACTATGGTGCAGGGACTCCTACCATTATAGGTGACTATGGTGCAGGGACTCCTACCATTATAGGTCACAATGGTGCAGGGACTCCTACCATTATAGGTCAGTATGGTGCAGGGACTCCTACCATTATAGGTCACTAGGGTGCAGGGACTCCTACCATTATAGGTCACAATGGTACAGGGACTCCTACCATTATAGGTGACTATGGTGCAGGGACTCCTACCATTATAGGTGACTATGGTGCAGGGACTCCTACCATTATAGGTGACTATGGTGCAGGGACTCCTACCATTATAGGTCACAATGGTGCAGGGACTCCTACCATTATAGGTCAGTATGGTGCAGGGACTCCTACCATTATAGGTCACTAGGGTGCAGGGACTCCTACCAGTATAGGTCACAATGGTACAGGGACTCCTACCATTATAGGTGACTATGGTGCAGGGACTCCTACCATTATAGGTGACTATGGTGCAGGGACTCCTACCATTATAGGTGACTATGGTGCAGGGACTCCTACCATTATAGGTCACAATGGTGCAGGGACTCCTATCATTATAGGTCAGTATGGTGCAGGGACTCCTACCATTATTGGTCACTAGGGTGCAGGGACTCCTACCATTATAGGTCACTAGGGTGCAGGGACTCCTACCATTATAGGTCACTAGGGTGCAGGGACTCCTACCATTATAGGTCACTAGGGTGCAGGGACTCCTACCATTATAGGTTACTAGGGTGCAGGGACTCCTACCATTATAGGTCACTAGGGTGCAGGGACTCCTACCATTATAGGTCACTAGGGTGCAGGGACTCCTACCATTATAGGTGACTAGGGTGCAGGGGCTCCTACCATTATAGGTCACTATGGTGCAGGGACTCCTACCATTATAGGTCACTATGGCGCAGGGACTCCTACCATTATAGGCTACTATGGTGCAGGGAGTCCCGGTCTCTGTCAGATGTACAGACCAGATTTTCCTGTGCAGATTGCCCTGTGTGTGTATGTGGCTTCAGGCTGGACTCGAGCGACTGTAAAACACTTGTATCGTATAGACCATATTACAGCTGTAGATCCAGTTCTGACCATGGGTCTCAAGACCCGAACTACAGAACCATACATCCAGGATGGGCCTGGCAGCGGTAATGCGGTGTGTATGATATAGACATGTTATAGCTGTGCACCCTTAAACTGTTTTTACATGGCTGGGAAACCTGGACCTGTGGATCAGACAAATTTTTCAAGCACAGTTCAAGTGAGCCGGGTTCGGGAAGTTAAGTCTGGCTGATACACGGACCAAGTTTCCTGGCCATGTGAACAAGCCCTTAGGCCGGGGTCACATTTGCCATGAATTTCACCCTTCCATCGTAAAGGGTCTCCTCCACGATATTCCTTATCAGATTGGGATTACTTTGGATCTGTTCTGAATTTCGTTTTCCCCTCTTTATATGTATGTAAATTGATGCACTGAGGGCCCCTGACAAATCTGCCCCGTCTGCCCTGTCCCCTGCACACACGCTACCTCACACTGACGCCGTTGTGTCCCAGGTGCCCGGTGTGTGTGCTTCCGAAATCTGGAATGTGGTATTTTCTCCCTGCAGAATTTCCCATTATTTTACTGCCTGTGAAGCCCTCGGCAGCGCCTGGTTCTCATCGCTGGGCGTCCGATGGTTAAGTTATTAAAGTCATTCCATTCTTAATGAAGTCCTTTCACGAGTGACAGCCCCGGCATGTGAGGGGAACACTTATTGTATGGCTGCTGTCATAAAGGACATGAAGGATGTTTGTTCCCGCTCCTGGAAAGTCCAGAGAAATAATTCATGTTTATTGGGCTGTAATGAAAGGCTTGGATCGGCGCGGCGGAGGTCCCGTCGTAACTGCGCCGCCGTAATTAAAAAATGCTTCTTTAATAGTGGAGGGATTAATGGAATAGACTTGTGTTCCTGGCCCTGGCTCGATCTGACTGGAGAGGTTCTCATAAAACACTGTGGACCTCCAGTCATCATGAGAAGGCAGATGGCGGCCATCACTTCTATATCACGTATACATTACACTGCCCATTTATTGGTGGGAGTCCCAGTGGTAGAGCCCCATTCATACACATTAGCTTACAGCTCGGGAACCTCAGGGGTGGGGCTTACAGAGTTGCTCTCTGGAGTTGTCCATGTTGAAGTTTTCCGTCATCCCAGTCTCCCAACCTTCACCCCCTTCCTTCCGTGTAATATGGGATGAGGGATCATGTAGGCCGACACCAGATCTGAGCCCTATAAATAAGGGTGTCTGTAAACCATGCCCCAAGTCACAGCTCTGGAAGGAGACATGCCACACTCCCCACGTCCATGTGTCCTTATGTAAGGCGACAACTTTTAGGGGTCGGGTTAGGGGGTCTGTTCTGGTGTTTGATGCAATTCAGGGGTTAAATAAATATTAGGCGTCAGGTCTAGGGGTATGGTACAATTTTGGGGTTTGCTGATTGTATTGTAGGAGTCTGGTACAATTTACGGCTGTCTTGTAGGAGCCTGATACAATTTAGGGCTGTCTTGTAGGAGTCTGATACAATTTAGGGCTGTCTTGTAGGAGTCTGATACAATTTTGGGGTGTCTTGTAGGAGTCTGATACAATTTAGGGCTGTTTTGTAGGAGTCTAATACAATTTAGGGCTGTCTTGTAGGAGTCTGATACAATTTTGGGGTGTCTTGTAGGAGTCTGATACAATTTAGGGCTGTCTTGTAGGAGTCTGATACAATTTAGGGCTGTCTTGTAGGAGTCTGATACAATTTAGGGCTGTTTTGTAGGAGTCTGATACAATTTAGGGCTGTCTTGTAGGAGTCTGATACAATTTTGGGGTGTCTTGTAGGAGCCTGATACAATTTAGGGCTGTCTTGTAGGAGTCTGATACAATTTTGGGGTGTCTTGTAGGAGTCTGATACAATTTTGGGGTGTCTTGTAGGAGCCTGATACAATTTTGGGGTGTCTTGTAGGAGTCTGATACAATTTAGGGCTATCTTGTAGGAGTCTGATACAATTTAGGGCTGTCTTGTAGGAGTCTGATACAATTTAGGGCTGTCTTGTAGGAGTCTGATACAATTTAGGGCTGTCTTGTAGGAGTCTGATACAATTTAGGGCTGTCTTGTAGGAGTCTCATACAATTTAGGGCTGTCTTGTAGGAGTCTCATACAATTTAGGGCTGTCTTGTAGGAGTCTAATACAATTTAGGGCTGTCTTGTAGGAGTCTGATACAATTTTGGGGTGTCTTGTAGGAGTCTGATACAATTTAGGGCTGTCTTGTAGGAGTCTAATACAATTTAGGGCTGTCTTGTAGGAGTCTGATACTTTTTTGTGGGTTGGTCTTCGATTACATTTCCATAGGGGTATGTTCTGGGGTTGGATACACTTCAGGGATTTAGTTGTCATATCCTGATCCCTGACCTGCGTGCTTCTATCATCTTCTTGCTTGGATTCTCTGCCCCTTGGTGGAGAGGCCTGAGATCACTTATGGTTTGATTCATACATTTGCGTCACCATTTTTCGCTCTCGAAAGGGACGTTTCTGGACTTGGGGCCTCTTCTGACCACTACTTGTATACACCATCGTATTATGGGTCCAGTATATAACATCTCCAGGCTTCGGTGTGATATCGGAGATGACAATTCTTCCAGGGTTGTAGTTCCTTGAAACGAATGTACTTAGACGAGTCCGGTCTTTCCTAGTTACCGTCCAGTTATTTGTGTTCTTCTCTTTCTTGTGGTGGAGTCTCTTTAACATCGGCTCTCATCATCCTCCTGGGTTTATTTTCGGAGACATTTGGCTGATTATAGAAGGTTCCTTCTCTTGTTTAATTTTGGATTGTTTCCCCCATTCTGTATACAGACCGTCCTCGATGGATGGGTATACACAGTCATTAGCGAGCATTCTTCTCGCGGCTTTGATGGGATCCTTGGTGAATTCCTGACAATAATCAGACATTTTCCTACATGTTCCTGTTTGTGTTGTTTAGTAATTTGGGTTGATTGCACTTGATGAGGAATCGCTGAGCCCTGTTAGTTCTGGGATTTGCAGACAGACCTCCTGTATTTTAGGAATATACCTTCTGGCGTGCTGACTGCCATAGGTGGTGGGTCATAGGTTAGACATCTTGGATGAACTCCAAACATCTACAGGAGTGTCTAGAGACATGGTCTTTGAGAACTTGTTGGACACCCCATTCTAGAACTATGGACTCCATGTTGTGGCTGTTACAGTTACCTCTTATTTTGTGAATATTTTTAGGTGCTGAGAGAATTTGTCCTGCATTCGTGAGGTCAGATTCATCTATAACGCCGGCAGATAGTGAGAGGTTGTTGAAGAACATATTTTCATTGCCCCAAAGTCCAATGATATTGCGCTGTACACCTTTAGGGCCAACGCTTGGCATTGTGCATGGTGACCTTAGCCTCTACCATGGAGATAACGCTTCATGGAGCTCCCGACGCTCAGCTCTAATGCTGAAGCCCTCCAGGATGCTCCATTGTAAATATATATGCATATAATTTTTTTGGGACATGGGACCTCCCCTGGTTAGTCTACGGTCAGTCCACATGCAGTCTGGTGGCAACGCCGGGTCTGCTGTGTTGGCAACGCTGCAAGATGGTTCCCAATTGTGTAGCCAAAAAGTGGCTGTCATTTTGGTGAAAAACCTGGAGCTTGGGGTTAGTTTTATCCTTCCCAACCATCCCGAATTTGATGGTCCAGCCGTGCATATCGAACTACAAAATGGAGCTTGGGCTTGGGCTACATGAGGACAGGGTTTAGGGTGTTTGTTCTGGGATTTGGTGCAACTTATCTGCCTGGGCTGGGGTCTGACACAGTTTTTGGGTTTCTCCTGGTGTAAGATACAGTTCATATCGTATGAGGTGTATTGTATGAGTCTGATACAATTTAGGGATCTTCTCTGGGGTCTGTTTATGGGTCTGATAAAAATTTGGAGGTTAGTCTTTGACTTTCCTTAGGGGTATGTTCTGGGGTTGGATACATTTTAGGGGTTTAGTTCTCGTATCAGTAAGGGTAGGTTCACATCTGCATTGGAGTCTACGTGGATTCCTTATAAAATTGGCAGAGAAAAAGTCCAGCGCTGGTGGATCCCATTATAGTCTATGGGGTCTGCCGGTAACTGCTCTTTTAATGGATGGCTCTCCGTCTTTCGGGTCCCCTTGTGGACGTGAAAGATGGAGAAACGAGCGCTAGTGTGAACCTAGCACATCTTCTTCCTTGGATTCTTCCCTCCGCCCCTGCGTGGAGAGGCCTGAGATCACTTAAGGTTTTGTTTATACATTTGCTTCATCATGTTTCACTCTCGAAAGTGACATTTCTGGAATTGGAGCCTTCTAAGTCTCTTCTGACCACTACTTATATACGCCGTCGTATTATGGGTTCAGTATATAACCTCTCCAGGCTTCAGTGTGGTACCCGAGAAGACAATTCTTAATACTTTCCAACAGTCCTGAATTGGACCAGCCGCGCAAATTGAACCACAAAATATTGGAGTTTAGGCTTGGGCAACCTGAGACGACACGAAGATTGTGATGTTGACGTTGCATCTGATGATGGTGCTGGCACAGTCTCATCCAACAACTGACAGTACAAGTGGTCATGATGTCATAGATGTTCTTTGGCCGCTTGCTGTCACTTGAGGCACGTAGACCTAGCCATATGCATTTAAGGGTCCAGACGTTGGTAGGTGGGCTCTGTCTGCCGACATTATAAACATAAATGGTGGATGATAGTAGTGGAGAATAGTCACTACTACGACGATACATACGTGAGACCTTGCCGGGCTGGTAATGCCCCGTACACAGCCATCGCTCCTGCCCTTTCATCTGCCGCTGTTTATTTTTATCTCTGGGAATAAACAGGATTAAAGTTGTTATGTCTGGAAAGGAGAGGAAGATGCTTCAAGTCATCAGAAACCCCGCTAAGGCTTCCAGAAGTTGTTCCCCGTTATTGGCGTCCTCTCCCTCCCGCTTTCCTTTCTCATTGTAATTGAAACCACCATCTTCTATAATTGGAACCACGGCTCCGCGCGCCCTTTGTTTCATTACCACCAAGCCTTGTTCTGTTCCACTTGATTTATTTTATTTAATGTCTTGGATTTTGTTCTCCTGCTAAATAGATTTTTTGTCTTTTTTTTTTTTTTTCACGGGGGTCCTAATAGCTTTGGTGGTTTGGCACGTGGAGCCAGAACCTTTTTACCCCGGTCACTGGATCCACATTTTGTTTTGATCAAACACTAAACATTTCCATGACGGGGTTTTACAATTGGAGAATGGCGCATCGCGGCAGCTCCGAACCTCTTCCTGTTTATTTCTCACTTTTTATGGCTTTGTTTTGTTTCTTGATACAATGAGAACCTTGTGGAGACCAAGAAAGGTCACACCGCAGGCTCCCGGTGAGCCTACAGTGGGCCATATGTAGGAGGTTTCTGCTCCATGGTTGGCCTGTGAAGGTCAGTGTTTTGGATGCGTGTGCCATGAGAAATAAGTCACCAGTCTTTCTCTGCCATGACCTGTGGCTTGGTCTGGTCTTCTCTTGATAGGACAATGATCTATTGATAAGCACGGGTATATTTTTGTTACGCCTGTACACGGCCGGGACATCCAGCTGTGTTTTGGGCACAGACGTGCACCTGTTTCACGCTTGCATGTAACCAGCCTTATGGTGTGTTTGGTGCAGCCTTGTTTCTACATGGACAATGCGTGTACACGACCAACACAACATTCTCTGGCCGTGGTGGAGAAGATAAAATCTAGCCTCAGTGTATTATAGAGATATTTTCCTCTAGAAGCAGTGTCATACATAATAGCTATAGATATAGTGTCTAGGGGGCCTCCTGGGTGACTGTACAAGTTCATTACATGTACGTTTGCTACATGTATGACACCTGTCTGTGACCTCCCTTATCTCACTCTTGACATTGCTCCTATTGCTGACATGTGGTGTATGAGCGGTATGTAGTAGACGTGCGGTGTGGTGTATGAGCGGTATGTAGTAGACGTGCTGTGTGGTGTATGAGCGGTATGTAGTAGACGTGCGGTGTGGTGTATGAGCGGTATGTAGTAGACGTGCTGTGTGGTGTATGAGCGGTATGTAGTAGACGTGCTGTGTGGTGTATGAGCGGTATGTAGTAGACGTGCTGTGTGGTGTATGAGCGGTATGTAGTAGACGTGCTGTGTGGTGTATGAGCGGTATGTAGTAGACGTGCTGTGTGGTGTATGAGCGGTATGTAGTAGACGTGCTGTGTGGTGTATGAGCGGTATGTAGTAGACGTGCTGTGTGGTGTATGAGCGGTATGTAGTAGACGTGCTGTGTGGTGTATGAGCGGTATGTAGTAGACATGTGGTGTATGAGGCGGTATGTAGTAGACGTGCTGTGTGGTGTATGAGCGGTATGTAGTAGACGTGCTGTGTGGTGTATGAGCGGTATGTAGTAGACGTGCTGTGTGGTGTATGAGCGGTATGTAGTAGACGTGCTGTGTGGTGTATGAGCGGTATGTAGTAGACTGTGCTGTGTGGTGTATGAGCGGTATGTAGTAGACGTGCTGTGTGGTGTATGAGCGGTATGTAGTAGACGTGTGGTGTATGAGCGGTATGTAGTAGACGTGCTGTGTGGTGTATGAGCGGTATGTAGTAGACGTGCTGTGTGGTGTATGAGCGGTATGTAGTAGACGTGCTGTGTGGTGTATGAGCGGTATGTAGTAGACGTGCTGTGTGGTGTATGAGCGGTATGTAGTAGACGTGCGGTGTGGTGTATGAGCGGTATGTAGTAGACGTGCTGTGTGGTGTATGAGCGGTATGTAGTAGACGTGCTGTGTGGTGTATGAGCGGTATGTAGTAGACGTGTGGTGTATGAGCGGTATGTAGTAGACGTGCTGTGTGGTGTATGAGCGGTATGTAGTAGACGTGCTGTGTGGTGTATGAGCGGTATGTAGTAGACGGTTTTTTGCTGTGTGGTGTATGAGCGGTATGTAGTAGACATGTGGTGTATGAGCGGTATGTAGTAGACGTGCTGTGTGGTGTATGAGCGGTATGTAGTAGACGTGCTGTGTGGTGTATGAGCGGTATGTAGTAGACGTGCTGTGTGGTGTATGAGCGTGTTTTGGGTTGTGGGGTATGTGTGAGGGTGTGTTGGAGGGTGTGGTGTTGTATGTAGTAGAGTGCTGTGTGGTGTATGAGCGGTATGTAGTAGACATGTGGTGTGTGAGCGGTATGTAGTAGATGTGCTGTGTGGTGTATGAGCGGTATGTAGTAGACGTGCGGTGTGGTGTATGAGCGGTATGTAGTAGACGTGCTGTGTGGTGTATGAGCGGTATGTAGTAGACGTGTGTGTGTGTGTATGAGCGGTATGTAGTAGACGTGCTGTGTGGTGTATGAGCGGTATGTAGTAGACGTGCTGTGTGGTGTATGAGCGGTATGTAGTAGACGTGCTGTGTGGTGTATGAGCGGTATGTAGTAGACGTGCTGTGTGGTGTATGAGCGGTATGTAGTAGACATGTGGTGGGGGTGTGGTGTGGGGGGTGTATGAGCGGTATGTAGTAGACGTGCTGTGTGGTGTATGAGCGGTATGTAGTAGACGTGCTGTGTGGTGTATGAGCGGTATGTAGTGTGTGGTGTATGAGCGGTTGTGTGGCGTGCTGTGTGGTGTATGAGCGGTATGTAGTAGACGTGTTTCTGTGTGGTGTATGAGCGGTATGTAGTAGACGTGCTGTGTGGTGTATGAGCGGTATGTAGTAGAGGTGCTGTGTGGTGTATGAGCGGTATGTAGTAGACATGTGGTGTATGAGCGGTATGTAGTAGACGTGCTGTGTGGTGTATGAGCGGTATGTAGTAGACGTGCTGTGTGTGTGTATGAGCGGTATGTAGTAGACGTGTGTGGTGTATGAGCGGTATGTAGTAGACGTGCGGTGTGGTGTATGAGCGGTATGTAGTAGACGTGCTGTGTGGTGTATGAGCGGTATGTAGTAGACGTGCTGTGTGGTGTATGAGCGGTATGTAGTAGACGTGCTGTGTGGTGTATGAGCGGTATGTAGTAGAGGTGCTGTGTGGTGTATGAGCGGTATGTAGTAGACATGTGGTGTATGAGCGGTATGTAGTAGACGTGCTGTGTGGTGTATGAGCGGTATGTAGTAGACGTGCTGTGTGGTGTATGAGCGGTATGTAGTAGACATGTGTGTGGTGTATGAGCGGTATGTAGTAGACATGTTGGTGTATGAGCGGTATGTAGTAGACGTGCTGTGTGGTGTATGAGCGGTATGTAGTAGACGTGCTGTGTGGTGTATGGGCGGTATGTAGTAGACGTGCTGTGTGGTGTATGAGCGGTATGTAGTAGGGGGGGGGGGTGGGTTGGGGGTTGTGGTAGAGGTGCGGTGTGGTGTATGAGCGGTATGTAGTAGACGTGCTGTGTGGTGTATGAGCGGTATGTAGTAGACATGCGGTGTATGAGCGGTATGTAGTAGACGTGCTGTGTGGTGTATGAGCGGTATGTAGTAGAGGTGCTGTGTGGTGTATGAGCGGTATGTAGTAGACATGCTGTGTGGTGTATGAGTGGTATGTTAGTAGACGTGTGGTGTATGAGCGGTATGTAGTAGACGTGCTGTGTGGTGTATGAGCGGTATGTAGTAGACGTGCTGTGTGGTGTATGAGCGGTATGTAGTAGACGTGCTGTGTGTGGTGTATGAGCGGTATGTAGTAGACGTGCTGTGTGGTGTATGAGCGGTATGTAGTAGACGTGCTGTGTGGTGTATGAGCGGTATGTAGTAGACGTGCTGTGTGGTGTATGAGCGGTATGTAGTAGACGTGCTGTGTGGTGTATGAGCGGTATGTAGTAGACGTGCTGTGTGGTGTATGAGCGGTATGTAGTAGACGTGCTGTGTGGTGTATGAGCGGTATGTAGTAGACGTGCTGTGTGGTGTATGAGCGGTATGTAGTAGACGTGCTGTGTGGTGTATGAGCGGTATGTAGTAGACGTGCTGTGTGGTGTATGAGCGGTATGTAGTAGACGTGCTGTGTGGTGTATGAGCGGTATGTAGTAGGTGTGTTTGTGTTGGGTTTTTATTGTGCTTTTTGTTTTTTGGTGGTATGTAGTAGACGTGCGTTGTGTGGTGTATGAGCGGTATGTAGTAGACGTGCTGTGTGGTGTATGAGCGGTATGTAGTAGACGTGTGTGGTGTATGAGCGGTATGTAGTAGACGTGCTGTGTGGTGTATGAGCGGTATGTAGTAGACGTGCTGTGTGGTGTATGAGCGGTATGTAGTAGACGTGTGGTGTATGAGCGGTATGTAGTAGACATGCTGTGTGGTGTATGAGCGGTATGTAGTAGACGTGCTGTGTGGTGTATGAGCGGTATGTAGTAGACGTGCTGTGTGGTGTATGAGCGGTATGTGATGTGGTGTAGAGGTGCTGTGTGGTGTATGAGCGGTATGTAGTAGACATGTGTTGTGTATGAGCGGTATGTAGTAGATGTGCTGTGTGGTGTATGAGCGGTATGTAGTAGACGTGCTGTGTGGTGTATGAGCGGTATGTAGTAGATGTGCTGTGTGGTGTATGAGCGGTATGTAGTAGACATGTGGTGTATGAGCGGTATGTAGTAGACGTGCTGTGTGGTGTATGAGCGGTATGTAGTAGACGTGCTGTGTGGTGTATGAGCGGTATGTAGTAGACGTGCTGTGTGGTGTATGAGCGGTATGTAGTAGACGTGCTGTGTGGTGTATGAGCGGTATGTAGTAGACGTGGTGTGGTGTATGAGCGGTATGTAGTAGACGTGCTGTGTGGTGTATGGGGGTTTAGAGGGTGTGGTGTTAAATTTGAGCGGTATGTAGTAGGCGTGCTGTGTGGTGTATGAGCGGTATGTAGTAGACGTGCTGTGTGGTGTATGAGCGGTATGTAGTAGACGTGCTGTGTGGTGTATGAGCGGTATGTAGTAGACGTGCTGTGTGGTGTATGAGCGGTATGTGTGGTGGTTTGGGGGTAGTAGACGTGCTGTGTGGTGTATGAGCGGTATGTAGTAGACGTGCTGTGTGGTGTATGAGCGGTATGTAGGTAGACGTGCGTGTGTGGTGTATGAGCGGTATGTAGTAGACGTGCTGTGTGGTGTATGAGCGGTATGTAGTAGACGTGCTGTGTGGTGTATGAGCGGTATGTAGTAGACGTGTGTGTGGTGTATGAGCGGTATGTAGTAGACGTGCGGTGTGGTGTATGAGCGGTATGTAGTAGACGTGCTGTGTGGTGTATGTTTTTAGCGGTATGTAGTAGACATGCTGTGTGGTGTATGAGCTGTATGTAGTAGGGGTGTTGTGTGGTTTTTGGGCGGTATGTAGTAGACGTGCTGTGTGGTGTATGAGCGGTATGTAGTAGAGGTGCTGTGTGGTGTATGAGCGGTATGTAGTAGACATGTGGTGTATGAGCGGTATGTAGTAGATGTGCTGTGTGGTGTATGAGCGGTATGTAGTAGACGTGTGTGGTGGTGTAGGGTGGGGGGGTAGGTGGTGGGGTGTGTGGTGGGTGGGTGGTATGTAGGCGGGGTGTGGTGTATGAGGGGTATGTAGTAGATGTGCTGTGTGGTGTATGAGCGGTATGTAGTAGACATGTGTGTGTATGAGCGGTATGTAGTAGACATGTGTGGTGTATGAGCGGTATGTAGTAGACGTGCTGTGTGGTGTATGAGCGGTATGTAGTAGACGTGCTGTGTGGTGTATGAGCGGTATGTAGTAGACGTGCTGTGTGGTGTATGAGCGGTATGTAGTAGACTGTGTGGTGTATGAGCGGTATGTAGTAGACGGTGTGGTGTTGGGTGTGGGGGGGGGTGGGGTGTGGTGTATGAGCGGTATGTAGTAGAGTGGTGTGGTGTATGAGCGGTATGTAGTAGACGTGCTGTGTGGTGGGTATGTAGCGGTGGTGTATGAGCGGTATGTAGTAGAGTGTGGTGTATGAGCGGTATGTAGTAGAGCGGTGCTGTGTGGTGTATGAGCGGTATGTAGTAGACATGTGGTGGTGTATGAGCGGTTGTGTAGACGTGCTGTGTGTGGTGTATGAGCGGTATGTAGTAGACGTGCTGTGTGGTGTATGAGCGGTATGTAGTAGACGTGCTGTGTGGTGTATGAGCGGTATGTAGTAGACGTGCTGTGTGGTGTATGAGCGGTATGTAGTAGACGTGCTGTGTGGTGTATGAGCGGTATGTAGTAGACTGTGTGGTGTATGAGCGGTATGTAGTAGACTGGTGTGTGGTGTATGAGCGGTATGTAGTAGACGTGCTGTGTGGTGTATGAGCGGTATGTAGTAGACGTGCTGTGTGGTGTATGAGCGGTATGTAGTAGACATGTGGTGTATGAGTGGTATGTATGTAGTAGACGTGCTGTGTGGTGTATGAGCGGTATGTAGTAGACGTGCTGTGTGGTGTATGAGCGGTATGTAGTAGACGTGTTGTGTGGTGTATGTAGTAGACTGTGGTTTGGGTATGTAGTAGACGTGCTGTGTGGTGTATGAGCGGTATGTAGTAGACGTGTTGTGTGGTGTATGAGCGGTATGTAGTAGACGTGCTGTGTGGTGTATGAGCGGTATGTAGTAGACGTGCGGTGTGGTGTATGAGCGGTATGTAGTAGACGTGCTGTGTGGTGTATGAGCGGTATGTAGTAGACGTGCTGTGTGGGGGGGGGTGGGGGTGTATGAGCGGTATGTAGTAGACGTGCTGTGTGGTGTATGAGCGGTATGTAGTAGACGTGCTGTGTGGTGTATGAGCGGTATGTAGTAGACGTGTGTGTGGTGTATGAGCGGTATGTAGTAGACGTGCTGTGTGGTGTATGAGCGGTATGTAGTAGACGTGTGTGTGGTGTATGAGCGGTATGTAGTAGACGTGCTGTGTGGTGTATGAGCGGTATGTAGTAGACGTGCTGTGTGGTGTATGAGCGGTATGTAGTAGACATGTGTGTGTTGTGTTTTGTAGTGGTGTATGAGCGGTATGTAGTATGACGTTTTATGTTAGTATGTAGTAGACGTGTGTGGTGTATGAGCGGTATGTAGTAGACGTGCTGTGTGGTGTATGAGCGGTATGTAGTAGAGCGTGCTGTGTGGTGTATGAGCGGTATGTAGTAGACGTGCTGTGTGGTGTATGAGCGGTATGTAGTAGACGTGCTGTGTGGTGTATGAGCGGTATGTAGTAGATGTGCTGTGTGGTGTATGAGCGGTATGTAGTAGATGTGTGTGGGGTTGTGGGGTGTGGGGTTTGTTGTGCTGTGTGGTGTTGAGTGGTATGTAGTGTAGACGTGTGTGGTGTATGAGCGGTATGTAGTAGACGTGCTGTGTGGTGTATGAGCGGTATGTAGTAGACGTGCTGTGTGGTGTATGAGCGGTATGTAGTAGACGTGCTGTGTGGTGTATGAGCGGTATGTAGTAGACGTGCTGTGTGGTGTATGAGCGGTATGTAGTAGACGTGTGCTGTGTGTGGTGTATGAGCGGTATGTAGTAGAGGTGCTGTGTGGTGTATGAGCGGTATGTAGTAGACGTGCTGTGTGGTGTATGAGCGGTATGTAGTAGAGGTGCTGTGTGGTGTATGAGCGGTATGTAGTAGACATGTGTGTGGTGTATGAGTGGTATGTAGTAGACGTGTGTGTGGTGTATGAGCGGTATGTAGTAGACGTGCGGTGTGGTGTATGAGCGGTGGGATGGGGGGGTTTGTGGTGTGTGTAGTGTGTGGTAGGTGTTGGGTGTGTGGTTGATATGTGGTGGGTGGTGGTAGGAGGCATGCGTGGGGTGTATGAGCGGGAATGTAGTAGACGTGCTGTGTGGTGTATGAGCGGTATGTAGTAGACGTGCTGTGTGGTGTGAGCGGTGAGCGGTATGTAGTAGACGTGCTGTGTGGTGTATGGGGAGGTATGTAGACGAGCGGGGTGTGTGGTGTATGAGCGGTATGTAGTAGACGTGCTGTGTGGTGTATGAGCGGTATGTAGTAGACGTGCTGTGTGGTGTATGAGCGGTATGTAGTAGACGTGCTGTGTGGTGTATGAGCGGTATGTAGTAGACGTGCTGTGTGGTGTATGAGCGGTATGTAGTAGACGTGCTGTGTGGTGTATGAGCGGTATGTAGTAGACGTGCTGTGTGGTGTATGAGCGGTATGTAGTAGACGTGCTGTGTGTGTGTATGAGCGGTATGTAGTAGACGTGCTGTGTGGTGTATGAGCGGTATGTAGTAGACGTGCTGTGTGGTGTATGAGCGGTATGTAGTAGACATGTGTGTGTATGAGCGGTATGTAGTAGACGTGCTGTGTGGTGTATGAGCGGTATGTAGTAGACGTGCTGTGTGGTGTATGAGCGGTATGTAGTAGACGTGCTGTGTGGTGTATGAGCGGTATGTAGTAGGCGGGGGGTGGTGGGTGGGGGTGGTGGTGTGGTTGGTTTTGCTGTGTGGTGTATGAGCGGTATGTAGTAGACGTGTGTGTGGTGTATGAGCGGTATGTAGTAGACATGCTGTGTGGTGAGAGCATGAGAGGGGTGGGGGGGGGGGGGGGGGGGGGGTGTCGTACACATGTGGTGTATGAGCGGTATGTAGTAGACGTGCTGTGTGGTGTATGAGCGGTATGTAGTAGACGTGCTGTGTGGTGTATGAGCGGTATGTAGTAGACGTGCTGTGTGGTGTATGAGCGGTATGTAGTAGGGGGGGGGGGGGGGGGGGTACGTCGCACATGTGGTGTATGAGCGGTATGTAGTAGACGTGCTGTGTGGTGTATGAGCGGTATGTAGTAGACGTGCTGTGTGGTGTATGAGCGGTATGTAGTAGACATGCTGTGTGGTGTATGAGCTGTATGTAGTAGATGTGTGTGCGTGCTGTGTGGTGTATGAGCGGTATGTAGTAGACGTGCTGTGTGGTGTATGAGCGGTATGTCGTACACATGTGGTGTGATGAGCGGTATGTAGTAGACGTGCTGTGTGGTGTATGAGCGGTATGTAGTAGACGTGCTGTGTGGTGTATGAGCGGTATGTAGTAGACGTGCTGTGTGGTGTATGAGCGGTATGTTGGGTGTTGGGTTAGTAGACGTGCTGTGTGGTGTATGAGCGGTATGTAGTAGACGTGCTGTGTGGTGTATGAGCGGTATATAACACTGTGTGACTTGCCCTTTTGATGGGGTTCTGGATTACACGGTGTTCCCATGTGCTGTGAGTTGCACAACACTTAATGCGGTGTAATTCAGTACAGCAGCGTGCGCTTTCCTTGTCATGTCATGGCCGTGTACTGGGATTGTACTCGGCATTCCTCATAGTTGTCACCGTGTCGGGGCTAATATCCCGCCTGTACATGATCCGTCCACCTCTAGCTGTCTGTACAAGACCCTGCCCTGTTCCATATTCTTACCTGCGTAGTCATCTAGTGTCACTACTGTGTGCTGTGCATGATGGGAGTTGTAGTGCTGATGTGGAGGATGGCCTAGACAAGTCAGACCCCGACCACCTATTGATGGTGGTCACACAGTAGGGCTGTACTCATAGCGGATAATCAGATGACTTATCAGTAAGGTCCGCAGTCGTCCTATCTACTAGATCACTGCAGCCCTGGCATTCTGTTACTGTGTGTCAGTGCAGGAGAGAGATGCATCAACCAGGAGCTGGATACAACTGTAGCAAAGTCTCAGCTGTGAGAAGTATTACTTCTCAGTCCTATTCCCTGACATCCGTAGAGATCTCGGTAAGGAATGGGTTAATGCATAGGCAAACCATGTTTGTTACAGTGTATCAGCCAAACACTTGTATCTCAAACTGTTACATTGTAACAAACAAAATCATGAAAATGTAATAAAATAACAGTCTGTTCCGGAGCCTTCAGTTCTTACATAAGGGCTTATTCACACTTGGCCATCACGTTTCAGTTTTTTCATTAATATCCCAAAATTGTACCTCAAAAACAGCTCAACATGACCGTAGTGTGTGAATAGGCGTCAGGAAATGATGGGAATAGATTGGTGCGGTGCACTGGGCTCAGTCCTGAGGAGCAACTGCTCTTATATAGGCTTAATATAGAGCACAATATCCGGCGCCACATGCTGCAGTGTGAACACCATCACCACTAGGGGCACCCTAGTCTCTGTATGTGGACAGACAGTAAGTTTCTAGCATCAAATTACCTTTTCTGTCACTTTTTTGTCACACGGGTGGGATGTGAGCAGCATCAGTCTCCTTCCCCTTCTGGCAGCAGATAGCATAGTCCCCTCTCTGCTGCTGAGATGCTGGCCCTTCCCTGACAAGCAGGCAGAAGCTATTCCTATTGGCTGCCCTGCAGAGAACAGAGGATCACTCTCCAGAGACTTGGCTGTGGAGGTTGTGACTGAGCATGTGTGTCCACCAGCACTCGGCTCAGTAGGTGGACATGCACATTGCTATACGTTTTATACACCAGGTGGAGCCATATAATAACTCCTTACTGGCTTACTTCCAGCAGCAGGCACTTTATGATCCGTACTTGACATAAAGCGTAGCTGTGGTTTCAGGATGTGTGTACGTGAGGAGTAAGACTATATGTGGCCATTATACAACATGTGTTCTGCATTATTTAGCAGTGGCATGCTATATCTGGAGGGTGTAGACTAGCAGCCAAACACTGCAGACAGTACGTGAAGGAGGATCTGCTCTAGAACTGCCATTCTCTCTCAATCAGCCGCAGGACATATGTAGTGAAGTACTGGATGTACTGATGGGAATAAAGTGCTCTGGTTGGGCTACAAAGTTCCTATATAGCTCCAGCACCAGACTACACCTGTCTGCCTTCTCTTACCTCCTACACTTCCAGCTTACACCTCTATAGACTTCTATAGACATGGAATCTTAATCATGTGACCAGTCTGTCTTGAGACCAAGTCTTCTGTGCCGGACTTTTTGATTCGCCGGTTTCAGGTGGACACCGCGCAGATGTGAGCGTAGCCTGAGTTGTGCATCACATATCTCTGTTTCGAAAGCTAAGTAGGACTCCTTGTAAAAGCTGCTCTGGATGTGACAGGAGTAGATGTAAAATGTTTCTGGGCTCTGTAGTGACTTCTCTTCTCCTCCTCCTCTTGCAGGTCTGTGTACGATGGCGAGGAGCACAGCCACTTTATGGACAAGCTGGAGGTCCGCATCCGCAACCACGACCGGGAGATTGAGAAGATGTGTAACTTTCACTATCAGGGGTTCGTGGACTCCATCACTGAGCTGCTGAGGAAGCGCGGGGGGAAGCGGAGAAACTGAAGGGGTGAGACCCCCTGTGTGGATCCATAGGGTCGTGTGATAGGTCACATGATCAACAAGGATCGTCTAGACTGGATACAAGTCTTGTAGCAAACCCTCAGCTGTGAGAAGCATCAGTATGGGATTTAGAGGAGAGAGGCCACTCCTAAAAGGTCCCCCGGACCATGCAGGTCAGCTATGGAGGAGCTGGTAAAGTGCTTTGGTTTTGATGGAAAGCTCCTATTCAGCTCCAGCATGGCACTAAGCCGGTGTGTCATATTTTATCTCCTGCACTTTCTGTCCACCGCTTCCCTCTCCATAGACTTCTGTACAGTAGACACATGTAATGTGAGTCATGTGACCTGCAGTCTGGCTCCAGAGAGGAGGAAATGATGGAGGACAAGACGTGATATACAGAGTGAGGGCAGTGGTAGCGAGGATGTGGCCTATGAGGGTGAGCTATATCAGGAGCACATGTAGCGTTGTGCCCAGACATGGTGACTAATGCCCCAGGCCCGGTCACATGACCACACATGTCTTTGTAGTATTCAGTGTTTCTTATTGCATAGTGGTCAGATATCC
Organism: Leptodactylus fallax; assembly: GCA_947044405.1. Classification (NCBI taxonomy): domain Eukaryota; kingdom Metazoa; phylum Chordata; class Amphibia; order Anura; family Leptodactylidae; genus Leptodactylus; species Leptodactylus fallax. Next base: position 11,203 of record CAMRHE010000372.1, on the reverse strand, counting down.
ATCATACATAATGTGCTCCTGTGCTTACAGAACCAGGTGATGGACACGAACCGGAGGCTGCAGCTGGACGGGGCAGAGGTAAGAGTCCTCACGTGGCACTAGTCCAGGAGCCGTGATTGGTAGTATCAGAGAGAATGATGGAAGGAAGCTGAGCAGTGATTGGTAGTATCAGAGAGAATGAAGGAAGGAAGCTGAGCAGTGATTGGTGGTATCGGGGAATGACGGGAGGAAGCTGAGCAGTGATTGGTGGTATCGGGAATGACGGGAGGAAGCTGAGCAGTGATTGGTGGTATCAGGGAATGACGGGAGGAAGCTGAGCAGTGATTGGTGGTATCGGAGAATGACGGGAGGAAGCTGAGCAGTGATTGGTGGTATCAGGGAATGACAGGAGGAAGCTGAGCAGTGATTGGTGGTGTCAGGGAATGACAGGAGGAAGCTGAGCAGTGATTGGTGGTATCGGAGAATGACGGGAGGAAGCTGAGCAGTGATTGGTGGTATCAGGGAATGACAGGAGGAAGCTGAGCAGTGATTGGTAGTATCAGAGAGAATGATGGAAGGAAGCTGAGCAGTGATTGGTGGTATCGGGGAATGACAGGAGGAAACTGAGCAGTGATTGGTGGTGTCAGGGAATGACAGGAGGAAACTGAGCAGTGATTGGTGGTATCGGGGAATGACGGGAGGAAACTGAGCAGTGATTGGTGGTGTCAGGGAATGACGGGAGGAAGCTGAGCAGTGATTGGGGGGGGGGGGGGGTGTTGGTGGTATCGGGGAATGATGGGAGGAAGTGGGAGCAGTGTTGGTGGTTGGGGGGGGGGGGGGGGGCGTGTTGGTGGTATCGGGGAATGATGGGAGGAAGCTGAGCAGTGATTGGTGGTATCGGAGAATGACGGGAGGAAGCTGAGCAGTGATTGGTGGTATCGGGGAATGACGGGAGGAAGCTGAGCAGTGATTGGTGGTATCAGGGAATGACAGGAGGAAACTGAGCAGTGATTGGTGGTATCAGGGAATGACGGGAGGAAACTGAGCAGTGATTGGTGGTATCGGAGAATGACGGGAGGAAACTGGAGCAGTGATTGGTGGTATCGGGGAATGACGGGAGGAAACTGAGCAGTGATTGGGGGGGGGGGGGGCGGGGCGGGGAAACGAGCAGGAGAAAGTGGGAATGACGAGGAAGCTGAGCAGTGATTGGTGGTATCGGGGAATGACGGGAGGAAGCTGAGCAGTGATTGGTGGTATCGGAGAATGACGGGAGGAAACTGAGCAGTGATTGGTGGTATCGGGGGAATGACGGGAGGAAACTGAGCAGTGATTGGTGGTATCAGGGAATGACGGGAGGGAAGCTGAGCAGTGATTGGTGGTATCAGGGAATGACGGGAGGAAACTGAGCAGTGATTGGTGGTGTCGGGGAATGACGGGAGGAAACTGAGCAGTGATTGGTGGTGATCGGAGAATGATGGGAGGAAGCTGAGCAGTGATTGGTGGTATCGGGGAATGACGGGAGGGAGAGCTGAGCAGTGATTGGTGGTATCAGGGAATGACGGGAGGAAACTGAGCAGTGATTGGTGGTGTCCAAAGGGAATGACGGGAGGAAACTGAGCAGTGATTGGTGGTGTCAGGGAATGACGGGAGGAAACTGAGCAGTGATTGGTGGTGTCAGGGAATGACGGGAGGAAGCTGAGCAGTGATTGGTGGTATCGGGGAATGACGGGGAGGAAGCTGGGGGGGGGGGGGGGGGGGGGGGGGGGGGGGGGAGTGAGAGTGTTGGTGGTATCGGGGAATGACGGGAGGAAGCTGAGCAGTGATTGGTGGTATCGGGGAATGATGGGAGGGAGCTGGCAGTGGTTGGTGGTATCAGGGAATGACAGGAGGAAACTGAGCAGTGATTGGTGGTATCGGGAATGAGGGAGGAGCTGAGCAGTGATTGGTGGTATCGGAGAATGACGGGAGGAAACTGAGCAGTGATTGGTGGTATCGGGAATGACGGGAGGAAACTGAGCAGTGATTGGTGGTATCAGGGAATGACAGGAGGAAACTGAGCAGTGATTGGTGGTATCGGGAGAATGACGGGAGGAAGCTGAGCAGTGATTGGTGGTATCGGAGGGAATGACGGGAGGAAACTGAGCAGGGATTGGTGGTATCGGGGAATGACGGGAGGAACTGGCGTGTTGGTGGTTGGTGCGGGAGGAAGCTGAGCAGTGATTGGTGGTATCAGGGAATGACAGGAGGAAACTGAGCAGTGATTGGTGGTATCGGAGAATGACGGGAGGAAACTGAGCAGTGATTGGTGGTATCGGGGAATGACGGGAGGAAGCTGAGCAGTGATTGGTGGTATCGGAGAATGACGGGAGGAAGCTGAGCAGTGATTGGTGGTATTGGGGAATGACGGGAGGAAACTGAGCAGTGATTGGTGGTATCGGGGAATGACAGGAGGAAGCTGAGCAGTGATTGGTGGTATCGGGAATGACGGGAGGAAGCTGAGCAGTGATTGGTGGGGAGGAAGAGAAGCAGTGATTGGTGGTATCGGGAATGACGGGAGGAAGCTGAGCAGTGATTAGTGGTATCGGGGAATGCGGGAGGAAGCTGAGCAGTGATTGGTGGTATCAGGGAATGCGGGAGGAAGCTGAGCAGTGATTGGTGGTATCGGAGAATGACGGGAGGAAGCTGAGCAGTGATTGGTGGTATCGGAGAATGACGGGAGGAAACTGAGCAGTGATTGGTGGTATCAGGAGAATGACGGGAGGAAGCTGAGCAGTGATTGGTGGTATCAGGGAATGACGGGAGGAAGCTGAGCAGTGATTGGTGGTATCGGGGAATGACGGGAGGAAGCTGAGCAGTGATTGGTGGTATCGGAGAATGACGGGAGGAAACTGAGCAGTGATTGGTGGTATCAGGGAATGACAGGAGGAAGCTGAGCAGTGATTGGTGGTATCGGAGAATGACGGGAGGAAACTGAGCAGTGATTGGTGGTATCGGAGAATGACGGAGGAAGCTGAGCAGTGATTGGGTGTATCGGGGAATGACGGGAGGAAGCTGAGCAGTGATTGGTGGTATCGGAGAATGACGGGAGGAAGCTGAGCAGTGATTAGTGGGGAGGAAGCTGAGCAGTGATTGGTGGTATCGGAGAATGACGGGAGGAAGCTGAGCAGTGATTGGTGGTATCGGGGAATGACGGGAGGAAGCTGAGCAGTGATTGGTGGTATCGGAGAGTGACGGAGGAAGCTGAGCAGTGATTGGTGGTATCGGAGAATGACGGGAGGAAGCTGGGAGCAGTGATTGGTGGTGGTATCGGGATGCGGGAGGAAACTGAGCAGTGATTGGTGGTATCGGAGAATGACGGGAGGAAGCTGAGCAGTGATTGGTGGTATCGGAGAATGACGGGAGGAAGCTGAGCAGTGATTGGTGGTATCGGGGAATGACGGGAGGAAATTGAGCAGTGATTGGTGGTATCGGGGAATGATGGGAGGAAGCTGAGTTGTGATTGGTGGTATCGGGGAGAATGATGGGAGGAAGCTGAGCAGTGATTGGTGGTATCGGAGAATGACGAGGAAACTGAGCAGTGATTGGTGGTATCAGGGAATGACGGAGGAAACTGAGCAGTGATTGGTGGTATCAGAGAATGACGGGAGGAAGCTGAGCAGTGATTGGTGGTATCAGAGAATGATGGGAGGAAGCTGAGCAGTGATTGGTGGTATCGGAGAATGACAGGAGGAAGCTGAGCAGTGATTGGTGGTATCGGGGAATGACGGGAGGAAACTGAGCAGTGATTGGTGGTATCGGGGAATGACGGTAGGAAACTGAGCAGTGATTGGTGGTATCGGGGAATGACGTGGAGGAAGCTGAGCAGTGATTGGTGGTAACAGGAGAATGACGGGAGGAAACTGAGTAGTGATTGGTGGTGCTTTGGAGAATGATGGGAGGAAGTTGAGCAGTGATTGGTGGTATCGGGAATGACAGGAGGAGGAATCTGAGCAGTGATTGGTGGTATTGGAGAATGACGGGAGGAAGCTGAGCAGTGATTGGTGGTATCAGGGGGAATGATTTTAGGGGGGGGGGGGGGGGGGGGGGGGGGGGGGGGGGGGCAGTGATTGGTGGTATCGGAGAATGACGGGAGGAAGCTGAGCAGTGATTGGTGGTATTTGTGGGAATGACGGGAGGAAGCTGAGCAGTGATTGGTGGTATCAGGGAGTGACGGGAGGAAGCTGAGCAGTGATTGGTGGTATCAGGGAATGATAGGAGGAAGCTGAGCAGTGATTGGTGGTATCGGAGAATGACAAGAGAGAAGCTGAGCAGTGATTGGTGGTATCGGAGAATGACGGGAGGAAACTGAGCAGTGATTGGTGGTATCGGAGAATGACGGGAGGAAGCTGAGCAGTGATTGGTGGGGAGGAAGTTGAGCAGTGATTGGTGGTATCGGGGAATGATGGGAGGAAGCTGAGCAGTGATTGGTGGTATCGGGGAATGACGGGAGGAAACTGAGCAGGGATTGGTGGTATCGGGGGTATGACGTGAGGAAGCTGAGCAGTGATTGGGGTATCGGAGAATGACGGGAGGAGACTGAGCAGTGATTGGTGGTATGGGGAATGACGGGAGGAAAACTGAGCAGTGATTGGTGGTATCGGGGAATGACGGGGAGGAAGCTGAGCAGTGATTGGTGATATTGGGGAATGACGGGAGGAAACTGAGCAGTGATTGGTGGTATCGGGGAATGCGGGAGGAAGCTGAGCAGTGATTGGTGGTATCAGGGAATGGATGGGAGGAAGCTGAGCAGTGATTGGTGGTATCAGGGAATGATGGGAGGAAGCTGAGCAGTGATTGGTGGTATCAGAGAGAATGATGGGAGGAAGCTGAGCAGTGATTGGTGGTATCGGAGAATGACGGGAGGAAACTGAGTAGTGATTGGTGGTATCAGAGAGAATGACGGGAGGAAGCTGAGCAGTGATTGGTGGTATCAGGGAATGATGGGAGGAAGCTGAGCAGTGATTGGTGATATTGGGGAATGACGGGAGGAAGCTGAGCAGTGATTGGTGGTATCGGAGAATGACGGGAGGAAACTGAGCAGTGATTGGTGGTATCAGGGAATGACAGGAGGTAGTTGAGCAGTGATTGGTGGTATCGGAGAATGACGGGAGGAAATTGAGCAGTGATTGGTGGTATCGGAGAAATGACAGGAGGAAGCTGAGCAGTGATTGGTGATATTGGGGAATGACGGGAGGAAGCTGAGCAGTGATTGGTGGTATTGGAGAATGACGGGAGGAAGCTGAGCAGTGATTAGTGGGGAGGAAGCTGAGCAGTGATTAGTGGTATCGGAGAATGACGGGAGGAAGCTGAGCAGTGATTAGTGGGGGGGGGGGGATGACGGGAGGAAGCTGAGCAGTGATTGGTGGTATCGGGAGAGTGACGGGGAGGAAACTGAGCAGTGATTGGTGGTATCGAGAGAATGACGGGAGGAAGTTGAGCAGTGATTGGTGGTATCGGAGAATGACGGGAGGAAGCTGAGCAGTGATTGGTGGTAATGGGGAATGACGGGGGGAACTGAGTAGTGATTGGTGGTATCAGAGAGAATGACGGGGGAGGAAGGCTGAGCAGTGATTGGTGGTATCGGAGAATGACGGGAGGAAGCTGAGCAGTGATTGGTGGTATCGGAGAATGACGGGAGGAAGCTGAGCAGTAATTGGTGGTATCGGGGAATGACGGGAGGAAACTGCTGAGCAGTGATTGGTGGTATCAGAGAGAACGATGGGAGGAAGCTGAGCAGTGATTGGTGGTATCGGGAGAATGACGGAGGAAACTGAGCAGTGATTGGTGGTATCGTAGATCGACGGAGCAAACTTGTTATGATTGCGGTATCAGGGAATGATGGGAGGAAGGTGAGCAGTGATTGGTGGTATCAGGGAATGATGGGAGGAAGCTGAGCAGTGATTGGTGATATCGGAGAATAACAAGAGGAAACTGAGCAGTGATTGGTGGTATCGGAGAATGACGGGAGCAAACTGAGGCAGTGATTGGTGGTATCAAGAAATGACGGGAGGAAACTGAGCAGTGATTGGTGGTATCGAGGGAATGTGGGGGGGGGGGGGGGGGGGGGGGGGGGGGGGGGGGGGGGGGGGGGGGGGGGGGGGGGGGGGGGGGGGGGGGGGGGGGGGGGGGGGGGGGGGGGGGGGGGGGGGGGGGAGGAAGCTGAGCAGTGATTGGTGATATCGGAGAATGACAAGAGGAAGCTGAGCAGTGATTGGTGGTATCAGAGAGAATGACGGGAGGAAACTGAGCAGTGATTGGTGGTATCGGAGAATGACGGAGAGTGAAACTGAGCAGTGATTGGCGGTATTGGAGAATGACGGGAGGAAGCTGAGCAGTGATTGGTGGTATCAGGGAATGACGGGAGGAAGGTGAGCAGTGATTGGTGGTAGCGGGAGAATGACGGGAGGAAGCTGAGCAGTGATTGGTGGTATCAGAGAGAATGATGGGAGGAAGTTGAGCAGTGATTGGTGGTATCAGGGAATGACGGGAGGAAACTGAGCAGTGATTGGGTGATATCGGGGAATGACAGGAGGAAGCTGAGCAGTGATTGGTGGTATCAGGGAATGACGGGAGGAAACTGAGCAGTGATTGGTGGTATCAGGGAATGACGGGAGGAAGTTGAGCAGTGATTGGTGGTATCAGGAATGATGGGAGGAAGCTGAGCAGTGATTGGTGGTATCAGGGAATGAGGAGGAAGCTGAGCAGTGATTGGTGGTATCAGAGAATGACGTGAGGGGGAAGCTGAGCAGTGCATTGGTGTGGAGGAAGCTGAGCAGTGATTGGTGGGGAGGAAGCTGAGCAGTGATTGGTGATATCGGGGAATGACAGGCAGGAAGCTGAGCAGTGATTGGTGGTATCGGAGAATGACGGGAGGAAACTGAGCAGTGATTGTGGGGAGGAAGCTGAGCAGTGATTGGTGGGGGGGGGGGGGGGGGGGGGGGGGGGGAGGAAGCTGAGTGATTGGTGGGGAGGAAGCTGAGCAGTGATTGGTAGTATCAGAGAGAATGACGGGAGAAGCTGGGAGCAGTGATTGGTGGGGGTGGAGGAAGCTGAGCAGTGATTGGTGGTATCGGGGAATGACGGGAGGAAACTGAGCAGTGATTGGTGGTAACAGGGAGTGACAGGAGGAAGCTGAGCAGTGATTGGTGGTATCAGGGAATGACAGGAGGAAGCTGAGCAGTGATTGGTGGTATCGGAGAATGACGGGAGGAAACTGAGCAGTGATTGGTGGTATCGGGGAATGACGGGAGGAAACTGAGCAGTGATTGGTGGTATCGGAGAATGACGGGAGGAAACTGAGCAGTGATTGGTGGTATCGGGGAATGACGGGAGGAAACTGAGCAGTGATTGGTGGTATCGGGGAATGACGGGAGGAAACTGAGCAGTGATTGGTGGTATCGGGGAATGACGGGAGGAAGCTGAGCAGTGATTGGTGATATTGGGGAATGACGGGAGGAAACTGAGCAGTGATTGGTGGTATCGGGGAATGACGGGAGGAAGCTGAGCAGTGATTGGTGGTATCAGGGAATGATGGGAGGAAGCTGAGCAGTGATTGGTGGTATCAGGGAATGATGGGAGGAAGCTGAGCAGTGATTGGTGGTATCAGAGAGAATGATGGGAGGAAGCTGAGCAGTGATTGGTGGTATCGGAGAATGACGGGAGGAAACTGAGCAGTGATTGGTGGTATCAGAGAGAATGACGGGAGGAAGCTGAGCAGTGATTGGTGGTATCAGGGAATGATGGGAGGAAGCTGAGCAGTGATTGGTGATATTGGGGAATGACGGGAGGAAGCTGAGCAGTGATTGGTGGTATCGGAGAATGACGGGAGGAAACTGAGCAGTGATTGGTGGTATCAGGGAATGACAGGAGGAAGCTGAGCAGTGATTGGTGGTATCGGAGAATGACGGGAGGAAACTGAGCAGTGATTGGTGGTATCGGAGAATGACAGGAGGAAGCTGAGCAGTGATTGGTGATATTGGGGAATGACGGGAGGAAGCTGAGCAGTGATTGGTGGTATCGGAGAATGACGGGAGGAAGCTGAGCAGTGATTAGTGGGGAGGAAGCTGAGCAGTGATTGGTGGTATCGGAGAATGACGGGAGGAAGCTGAGCAGTGATTGGTGGTATCGGAGAATGACGGGAGGAAACTGAGCAGTGATTGGTGGTATCGGAGAATGACGGGAGGAAGCTGAGCAGTGATTGGTGGTATCGGAGAATGACGGGAGGAAGCTGAGCAGTGATTGGTGGTATCGGGGAATGACGGGAGGAAACTGAGCAGTGATTGGTGGTATCAGAGAGAATGATGGGAGGAAGCTGAGCAGTGATTGGTGGTATTGGAGAATGACAGGAGGAAGCTGAGCAGTGATTGGTGGTATCGGAGAATGACGGGAGGAAGCTGAGCAGTAATTGGTGGTATCGGGGAATGACGGGAGGAAACTGAGCAGTGATTGGTGGTATCAGAGAGAATGATGGGAGGAAGCTGAGCAGTGATTGGTGGTATCGGAGAATGACGGGAGGAAACTGAGCAGTGATTGGTGGTATCAGGGAATGACAGGAGGAAGCTGAGCAGTGATTGGTGGTATCGGGGAATGACGGGACGAAGCTGAGCAGTGATTAGTGGTATCGGAGAATGACGGGAGGAAGCTGAGCAGTGATTGGTGGTATCGGAGAATGACGGGAGGAAGCTGAGCAGTAATTGGTGGTATCGGGGAATGACGGAAGGAAACTGAGCAGTGATTGGTGGTATCGGGGAATGACGGGAGGAAACTGAGCAGTGATTGGTGGTATCGGGGAATGACGGGACGAAGCTGAGCAGTGATTGGTGGTATCAGAGAGAATGATGGGAGGAAGCTGAGCAGTGATTGGTGGTATCGGAGAATGACGGGAGGAAACTGAGCAGTGATTGGTGGTATCGGGGAATGACGGGACGAAGCTGAGCAGTGATTGGTGGTATCGGAGAATGACGGGAGAGGAAGCTGAGCAGTAATTGGTGGTATCAGAGAGAATGATGGGAGGAAGCTGAGCAGTGATTGGTGGGGAGGAAGCTGAGCAGTGATTGGTGGTATCGGAGAATGACGGGAGGAAACTGAGCAGTGATTGGTGGTATCGGGGAATGACGGGAGCAAACTGAGCAGTGATTGGTGGTATCAGGGAATGATGGGAGGAAGCTGAGCAGTGATTGGTGGTATCAGGGAATGATGGGAGGAAGCTGAGCAGTGATTGGTGATATCGGGGAATGACAAGAGGAAGCTGAGCAGTGATTGGTGGTATCGGAGAATGACGGGAGGAAACTGAGCAGTGATTGGTGGTATCGGAGAATGACGGGAGGAAACTGAGCAGTGATTGGTGGGGAGGAAGCTGAGCAGTGATTGGTGGTATCGGAGAATGACGGGAGGAAGCTGAGCAGTAATTGGTGGTATCGGGAATGACGGGAGGAAACTGAGCAGTGATTGGTGGTATCAGAGAGAATGATGGTAGGAAGCTGAGCAGTGATTGGTGGTATCGGAGAATGACGGGAGGAAACTGAGCAGTGATTGGTGGTATCGGGGAATGACGGGAGGAAACTGAGCAGTGATTGGTGGTATCGGGGAATGACGGGAGGAAGCTGAGCAGTGATTGGTGATATTGGGGAATGACGGGAGGAAACTGAGCAGTGATTGGTGGTATCGGGGAATGACGGGAGGAAGCTGAGCAGTGATTGGTGGTATCAGGGAATGATGGGAGGAAGCTGAGCAGTGATTGGTGGTATCAGGGAATGATGGGAGGAAGCTGAGCAGTGATTGGTGGTATCAGAGAGAATGATGGGAGGAAGCTGAGCAGTGATTGGTGGTATCGGAGAATGACGGGAGGAAACTGAGCAGTGATTGGTGGTATCAGAGAGAATGACGGGAGGAAGCTGAGCAGTGATTGGTGGTATCAGGGAATGATGGGAGGAAGCTGAGCAGTGATTGGTGATATTGGGGAATGACGGGAGGAAGCTGAGCAGTGATTGGTGGTATCGGAGAATGACGGGAGGAAACTGAGCAGTGATTGGTGGTATCAGGGAATGACAGGAGGAAGCTGAGCAGTGATTGGTGGTATCGGAGAATGACGGGAGGAAACTGAGCAGTGATTGGTGGTATCGGAGAATGACAGGAGGAAGCTGAGCAGTGATTGGTGATATTGGGGAATGACGGGAGGAAGCTGAGCAGTGATTGGTGGTATCGGAGAATGACGGGAGGAAGCTGAGCAGTGATTAGTGGGGAGGAAGCTGAGCAGTGATTGGTGGTATCGGAGAGTGACGGGAGGAAGCTGAGCAGTGATTGGTGGTATCGGAGAATGACGGGAGGAAGCTGAGCAGTGATTGGTGGTATCGGAGAATGACGGGAGGAAACTGAGCAGTGATTGGTGGTATCGGAGAATGACGGGAGGAAGCTGAGCAGTGATCGGTGGTATCGGAGAATGACGGGAGGAAGCTGAGCAGTGATTGGTGGTATCGGGGAATGACGGGAGGAAACTGAGCAGTGATTGGTGGTATCAGAGAGAATGATGGGAGGAAGCTGAGCAGTGATTGGTGGTATTGGAGAATGACAGGAGGAAGCTGAGCAGTGATTGGTGGTATCGGAGAATGACGGGAGGAAGCTGAGCAGTAATTGGTGGTATCGGGGAATGACGGGAGGAAACTGAGCAGTGATTGGTGGTATCAGAGAGAATGATGGGAGGAAGCTGAGCAGTGATTGGTGGTATCGGAGAATGACGGGAGGAAACTGAGCAGTGATTGGTGGTATCAGGGAATGACAGGAGGAAGCTGAGCAGTGATTGGTGGTATCGGGGAATGACGGGACGAAGCTGAGCAGTGATTAGTGGTATCGGAGAATGACGGGAGGAAGCTGAGCAGTGATTGGTGGTATCAGGGAATGACGAGAGGAAGCTGAGCAGTGATTGGTGGTATCAGGGAATGATGGGAGGAAGCTGAGCAGTGATTGGTGGTATCAGGGAATGATGGGAGGAAGCTGAGCAGTGATTGGTGATATCGGGGAATGACAGGAGGAAGCTGAGCAGTGATTGGTGGTATCGGAGAATGACGGGAGGAAACTGAGCAGTGATTGGTGGGGAGGAAGCTGAGCAGTGATTGGTGGGGAGGAAGCTGAGCAGTGATTGGTGGGGGAGGAAGCTGAGCAGTGATTGGTGGTATCAGAGAGAATGACG